>JARJLU010009287.1:0-31292 GCA_030272975.1 Sparidentex hasta | reverse complement strand
TTAAAGCATCCTGCTTTGGCTGTTAAAACAGCCTGGTCGACATCGGCATTAAGAAAACGGGCAAAGCGGGCGATTTCTGAGGGAAAATCCTCCCTCTGCAGGCGGTGAAAGAGGCTGGTTGGACAGCTAACGTTACTATTCTTGATACGGAGTGTGTTTGCTAACACGGTCAAGTTTGACTCGTCCAGCGAGGTGAAACACTGCAGCCGTTGGCGGTTGAAATCCAAACGTCTGGTTGCCTCCTCTGAGTAACGGCTGAGCTTCCAGCAACACGTAACTCTGGACAGACGTTGAACGTGCGAGCAGTTGCTCTTGATTTTCTCCGTTCATCCGATCTTTGCGGAACAGACGATGCATTCAGGTGCGCTCTCAGACAATGGGAGATGGGACTTGTCAAACCATGAGGGACTTCGTCAACCAGGCGCAACCTACTGGACGTTAGCGTCGACGCACTGTCCTATGCCTCTCAGGCTTTATTAGTGCAAATGAGTCCGCATTTGAGCTGTGGGCTACACGCAGGCCGCTCTGATGTCAGAACCATGTTGACGGTCCCAACAACACTGTATTAAATTGTTTTTCAAGTGATAAACATTTGTACTTGAATGGGTCAAGGAGAGTATGAGCTGCTAACGGTTACTGTTCTGTTACCATGGATACAATCAACTGGATACCGGAATAGTGGAGAAAGTGTTTTAGTTTGTTTAACATTACTCTGAGAGAACAGATTACATTTTATAGAGAAATTACCCACGAAGGACATCAGCGGAAACATCATTTGATAGAGTGAGTCCTACTGAATCCACCAGTATTTTGTGTTATTATCTGTGCTTTCTGGTTTCACGGCTTAAGTTATAACAGATGCTAGCTTACTGAAAAGAAGGGTTCGTATTTTTTATACTGGCCCTGCTAATGAACAAGAGATCACGCATAATGGTTTCTATCTGAATATTCTGATGGCATGAGTTTGTTGAGAGTGGCTTTGAACAAATGTAATCTTTAGTGAAAAGAGGACATGACGCTGATGATTCCTTGCCTTGAAAATTTAATGATTAGCAATTAATTCTTACTCAAATACACAATATAACAAGTCATCAACAGCATCTTCAAAAGTTCTTTTTGAATGAAATGGTAAAAATTAAGTGTAAGACATTGAAATTATCCTACAGCCAGTGAGGAAAGTGAAAAAAAAATAAATTGCGTTGTAGAATCAAACAAGGTTAGCATGCTAAGCAGCTAGCCCTGCCTGTTGTGTCCTGCAGTAACACTTTGCACAGTGTGGAGTTTCAAGGCCTCAAAAATTGGGCGCAAATCTTGTAATCTGGGAGTGCTAACAGTTGCCATGCCTTTAATTCTTCTTTTGATCCCCAACTGTCATTTGCAGAGAAATATTTAAGGAGGCATACGAATATATATGAAATTTTATAGCTATGTTATTATCCACAAGTTTATTATTCTTATTCTAATTCTTATTTTTATTATTAGATTCCAAGGAGTCACTCATGAAATGTGGGTTGAGAGAGAGAGAGAGGTGGATTAAAGCATCCTGCTTTGGCTGTTGAAACAAGCCTGGTCGACATGGGTATTAAGTGAACGGTTGGACAGCTAACATTACTATTCCAGATCCGGAGTGTGTTTGCTAACACGGTCAAGTTTGACTCGTCCAGCGAGGTGAAACACTGCAGCCGTTGGCGGTTGAAATCCAAACGTCTGGTTGCCTCCTCTGAGTAACGGCTGAGCTTCCAGCAACACGTAACTCTGGACAGACGTTGAACGTGCGAGCAGTTGCTCTTGATTTTCTCCGTTCATCCGATCTTTGCGGAACTGACGATGCATTCAGGTGCGCTCTCAGACAATGGGAGATGGGACTTGTCAAACCAGTCGGGCACTGTATTAAGCAGGCGCAACCTACTGGACGTTAGCGTCGACGCACTGTCCTATGCCTGTCAGGCTTTGTTAGTGCAAATGAGCCCGCATTTGAGTTGTGGGCCACACGAAGGCCGCACTGATGTCAGAACCATGTTGACGGTCCCAACAACACTGTATTAAATTGTTTTTCAAGTGATAAATATTTGTACTTGAATGGGTCAAGGAGAGTATGAGCTGCTAACGGTTACTGTTCTATTACCATGGATACAATCAACTGGATACCGGAATAGTGGAGAAAGTGTTTTAGTTTGTTTAACATTACTCTGAGACAACAGATTACATTTTATAGAGAAATTACCCACGAAGGACATCAGCGGAAACATCATTTGATAGAGTGAGTCCTACTGAATCCACCAGTATTTTGTGTTATTATCTGTGCTTTCTGGTTTCACGGCTTAAGTTATGACAGATGCTAGCTTACTGAAAAGAAGGGTCCTGATTTTTTACACTGGCCCTACTAATGAACAAGAGATCACACATAATGGTTTCTATCTGAATATTCTGATGGCATGAGTTTGTTGAGAGTGGCTTTGAACAAATGTAATCTTTAGTGAAAAGAGGACATGAAGCTGATGATTCCTTGCCTTGAAAATTTTATGATTAGCAACTAATTCTTACTCAAATACACAATATAACAAGTCATCAACAGCATCTTCAAAAGCGCTTTTTGAATGAAATGGTAATAATTAAGTGTAAAACATTGAAATTATCCTACAACCAGTGAGGAAAGTGAAAACAAAAAGGGTCTAACAAGGTTAGCATGCTAAACAGCTAGCCCTGCCTGTTGTGTCCTGCAGTAACACTTTGAAAATTGTATAGTCCAATAGTAGAACGGCCATAGTTTCAGCTGGGGAACAGACTTATATTACAGCAGTGAATTCATTGCATTTGTTAAGCTGTTTTTGAAAAAAATATACTTTCAGTGGAATAAATGAACAAAATTAACTGCCGGTAAATGTCAGTTGGTTTACTGAAAACCACCTGTGCACAGTGTGGAGTTTCAAGGCCTCAAAAGTTGGGCACAAATCTTGTAATCTGGGAGTGCTAACAGTTGCCATGCCTTTAATTCTTCTTTTGATCCCCAACTGTCATTTGCAGAGAAGTGCTAAAGGAGTCATATATAGATAGATAGATAGATAGATAGATAGATAGATAGATAGATAGATAGATAGATAGATAGATAGATAGATAGATAGATAGATAGATAGATAGATATATGAAATGTTACAGCTAGGTTAGTAAACACAAGTTTATTATTATTATTATTATTATTATTATTATTATTATTATTATTATTATTATTATTATAGGTCTCCAAGGAGTCACTCATGAAATGTGGGTTTGAGAGAGAGAGAAGTGGATTAAAGCATCCTGCTTTGGCTGTTAAAACAGCCTGGTCGACATCGGCATTAAGAAAACGGGCAAAGCGGGCGATTTCTGAGGGAAAATCCTCCCTCTGTAGGCGGTGAAAGAGGCTGGTTGGACAGCTAACGTTACTATTCTTGATACGGAGTGTGTTTGCTAGCACGGTCAAGTTTGACTCGTCCAGCGAGGTGAAACACTGCAGCCGTTGGCGGTTGAAATCCAAACGTCTGGTTGCCTCCTCTGAGTAACGGCTGAGCTTCCAGCAACACGTAACTCTGGACAGACGTTGAACGTGCGAGCAGTTGCTCTTGATTTTCTCCGTTCATCCGATCTTTGCGGAACTGACGATGCATTCAGGTGCGCTCTCAGACAATGGGAGATGGGACTTGTCAAAACAGGAGGGACTTTGTCAAGCAGGCGCAACCTACTGGACGTTAGCGTCGACGCACTGTCCTATGCCTGTCAGGCTTTGTTAGTGCAAATGAGCCCGCATTTGAGCTGTGGGCTACACGCAGGCCGCTCTGATGTCAGAACCATGTTGACGGTCCCAACAACACTGTATTAAATTGTTTTTCAAGTGATAAACATTTGTACTTGAATGGGTCAAGGAGAGTATGAGCTGCTAACGGTTACTGTTCTGTTACCATGGATACAATCAACTGGATACCGGAATAGTGGAGAAAGTGTCTTATTTCGTTTAATGTTACTCTGAGACAACAGATTACATTTTATAGAGAAATTACCCACAAAGGACATCAGCGGAAACATCATTTGAAAGAGTGAGTCCTACTGAATCCACCAGTATTTTGTGTTATTATCTGTGCTTTCTAGTTTCACGACTTAAGTTATGACAGATGCTAGCTTACTGAAAGGAAGGGTCCTGATTTTTTACACTGGCCCTACTAATGATGTAGTAGTGTGCATGCGCGCGTGTGTGTGTACTTAAACTGTTTTTTGACAGGAAAAACATAAATAATATTCAGCCAAATGTTAGGACACTAGGAGTCATGATTGGTGGGTTTGAGGGCTCTGCTTCAGACCCCAGAAAGGCTTGGCACGGCCCTGCAGTGAGCCACAGGCATGCACATCCCGTGCCTTATGCAGAGCCGCGATGAATGAAGGCTGGCAAGAGGTGAAAAGAAAATGTGGATTTCAGGATATTGCGCTAGAAATCCTCACAGCGATGAAGCTCAAGACTCTGAAACCGCACTGATCCCGGAACAGACCTGAGAGCAGCGCGGGCTGTGAGGATGGATAGGATGGATGTGTGAAGGTAATGTGCACGCATCAGGGACTAATCCATCTCTGCTAGGAGAGGATAGACTGCGGGCTCGAAGTCACCCCCGCATCTCTTCAGAAATCTCAGAATATTCCGAAGGGGAACTGGAGGGCAGGGAGGCAGCGGAGGGGAGGAGAGGTGGACACCACTATCGCATCTCTGGATGGCAGTCTGCACTGTCCTCCTGACTGACCGGCCCGCTGAAGGACCGGCAAGCCAAACCCACCGCTGTGAGGACCGACACAGCCTATATAACGCCGACCAGCGGCTGTCTGTCAACACATCATCGTCATCTGCCTCTCCTGCAGCTTTTCGATCTGCAAACTGACTTGGATTAACCCTTCCTTTTTTTTTTCAGGATAGCATACAGAAGCAGCAGCTATGTCTCACGGATGGGGATACGGACCGACAAACGGTGAGGAGCTCACAGCATCCAGCCCGGTTTCTATGTAACAGGTCCAGAACAGGCTGCCACACTGTGTAGTCAGTATGGGCTGCTGTAGTCACTGATTGATCATTTCTCAATAACACTGTCATTAAATAATCTTCACCACAGCAGGCTGCTACTTAACTTTAGGATCACTTAACATATCCACTCAGTTTCTGAGTGGATCACTGCATTAAACAGGAAACATTGCATCTTTTAAATTACAGCAGAATGTTCTGTTGTCTGCAGCCCGGTCCGAAGCTACATATAAACACATGGCAAACTTCTGGACTGGCTCCAGCATTAAGATGCAGCATTAATGCATCAGTGCAGGCATTTGTTAATGTTTCCCTTCAGTATTAATGGATTATATGCATTATAAATATTTAATTGAAGCATCATGTGAATGATCTGAAAATAGCTTCTGAGAAGTCAACAGAACATATTATATTCCTTGTTAAAATGTGAGATACTTGCACTTTACTCGCACTTCTATACTTATATTTTACTTCATATTGTTAGTTTTTTTTTTTTTATTAAGTTGCCTACACAGTACTGTAGTAAAAATGATTTAACAGGAGGCAGTCATACTACAAAGGACAATCTGCATAGTGATTGCATGAACTTTTCCTACTTTCAGTATATGTTTCTGATAATGTTTCTGTACTTTTATTTCCTTCCAGCAAATTTTTGTTGTTGTTGTTGTTACTGTTTTTTTTATTCAAAGTATCTAATTTGACTATCACACTGCTGCTAAGTAAAACTGAGCAGATAGTGTATGTAATCCAGTTTTTACCAGTTGTAAAGTTTGCTAAAGCCTCTTGCAACTTTACAATAAGCAGTTGCTTGATACATTTTTTATGGTTTAACGGTCAAATATTAAGTATGGTTTAATAAACTATAAATGTCTATGTATTAATGATGGTTAAAAAGGGTTACCTTATTATTTTTCTGTTATGGTATCATGTGAAGTATCTGAATACTTCTTTACACTTGATATGACAGCAAGCAACACAACATAAGTGAGGGGATGAAAAGGGGAAATTAGAACTTTTAGGTTGACGTCGAAGAGCTCAATGCATAGAAAATAATAGAATGTAACAGAACACCCAGAGTGGTATTAACATATACTTTTTATCACTTGAATATGTATTTGAAGGACCTGACAAATGGGGAGATGAGTATCCCGTAGCCAACGGGCCCCGGCAGTCTCCTATCAATATTGTCCCAAATGAGGCCCAATATGACTCCTCTCTGAAGGCTCTCAAGCTGATATATGACCCCTCCAACTCTCAGGGCATTCTCAACAATGGACACTCCTTCCAGGTGGACTTTGTGGACGACACGGATAGTTCCAGTAAGCATGTATTTTTGATTAAAAAGCAAATATTAATAGAATAGAATAGAATTTATGTTTCAGTGTTACTTTTGGTAAAGTTTATCTGGCTGTCTTGTTTATGGCTCCACCCTGCTGTATTCACTGACTGTAGCAGATAAGAGCCTCTGATGATGTCAGTCCACCCTGATAAGCCTCATCGTTATCTGGAGGTCAACAGGACATCTGCACCGTCTCACTCTGCTGTGCTGACACTGTTTATACAACATTACTCCAGCAATGCAAAGCATCAAAAGCAGTCTGGATTAAATAAATACATCTGAAAGTAGCCTTTATTTATGAAGAAACAATTTATAAAATGTACACTTTCTAAGTTAATTAGGGCTCAAAATATTGGCCCAACCCTTTTGACAGACGTTAGTATGAACAGTTTATTACAATGAATAAGCATCATGACAGGACAGACAATGAAAGGTGCAACAGAGTTACTATCAAGTGACAATCAAATTAAAGTGAGTGATTTAAAAAATATCAATCTGATTTTATTTACATAAATTCAGTGTTGTCAAAGTGTCCTATTTAATGCGCGGTTTGTCTGTAATGTTGAGTTAGTGTGAATACATAAAATGACTTCATCTGAATACATTAGAAGAATGCAGATGTTGACCTAAACTTTATGTGTTAAGTCAATTGTTACATATAAAGTTAGACAACTTCTACATAAACACTATGTGTTATTTAAGTGCTTATTATTCATGATGTGCTTATAAAAGTAATGGATTTCAAATAGGTTATTAAGTGTCCTGTAATAAATCACACATGTAGTATATTATTATATTAACACAAAGCCCAATAAGTCAATGTAGCACAAAAATGTTGAACTTTGGATTTATTTATCAAAACAATTATATGCAGTATGTGTAATGTGTGATATGACACATACATAATGTTTTGGTTTTTTTTCTTTGAAGGCTGTAGCCTACCTTTCAACCTTAAAGTCTAGTGTTTCACTAACAGAGGACAGAACATGGTTCTCTGTATTCTGTAACTAAGAAAACTTATGAAGGCATTCTGATTTATTAGAAGGAATCAGTCTGCAGCAACAAAAGGATAACATTTTGAATTAAATGTACCGGTAAATAGTAAAGACATTACAATGAAAAATAAACCAGTGGAGTTAATAGGAACATATACACACAAGTCCCAACATGTCATTACTGTCTGTGATAATGTGCATGTAATTGACTGCTATAGATTTACTTAATAACAACTAAAGTAGGCAATATCTGAAGAAATTCTGGTGTCATTGCTAGCTGTTGCGAGGTGGACGCTAAGCTGCATTGCTGATTTTGAAAGTTGAATCATACCAATCATGTATGAAAGATGTTAAATATTGTAAGGCTTGTTGAACAGCATTAATTCCTGAGTGTATCTGTAATGATTCTGTTGTTGTGACCCAACCAGCCCTGACCGGAGGTCCTATTTCTGGAACATACCGTTTGAGGCAGTTCCATTTCCACTGGGGAGCCAGTGACGACCGAGGCTCTGAGCACACTGTCAACGGCATCAAGTTCCCCTGTGAGGTACTGAAGCTGCTATAGTTACCTGAACGTGGATTTAAAGATGTTTACAACTGCCACATACAGATCCTCGATACATGTTATGGTGTTAATGTTGACTTTGCCCTGTCTTTGACAATAGACTTTTGATTAAAAAACATCCTAGAAAGTAACAAATCTGTTCTTAATGGCACTTTATAATAACAATCATTAATAAATGGTAACTTTATAGTGAATTAAACATCAGTTAATAGTTATGTAACTGTTAGCAGACAATGAAATGCTTAATAAACCATTTATTAAACAAATATAAAGTGTCAACTGATGCTTATAATACTAAATGGATAATAAATACTGTGTAGTTGATCTATTAACATTATTTGGATAGTCATTATAGTTAAATCTTATAAACCCATAGAATTGCTAAATATATGATTTTTAAAGCACCATAGCCAAATAACTATTAAGCGTAAGACAAAATTCGAGATTTTCTTTAGTGGAGGGGATCTTCAGAAAAGGAGGATCCCCACCCCTCCATGACAAGTGGATGTCTCGCCTTGTCATGAAGTGATTAAATCAGCAGGAAAGATAAAGCCCTACTTAAACAATTGCAACTGACTGCCTCTTTAGATCCAGTGTCATTGTGTGGAAAAAAAATCCACACTGTTTCTCATGTTAGGTTATGGATAAATGTAAAATTTGGCCTCTCTTCCTTGTTAGCTTCACCTGGTGCACTGGAACACTAAGTACCCGAGCTTTGGAGAGGCGGCCAGTCAGCCTGATGGACTCGCTGTGGTTGGAGTCTTTCTCAAGGTGAGTCATTAGTGACAGATCACTAACAATCCATCTGTCTGTGACTGCACTAGACGTGGGAATGTGCTTTAAGTTTTCATGCCCTGCACAGAACTGTGTGAGGTTAAAAGAAATGCCAAAAAAAGTGTTACAAATTAAATAGCATGTGCATCTGTATTGTGCTTTAGATTGGTGCTGCCAACCCCAGGATTCAGAAAGTTTTGGATTCCTTGGATGCCATCAAGACTAAGGTAACAACTTCTGTATCAAAAGTCAGGTGATAGCAGGGTGAACATGTCACTTCACTGCCATCACTGATGCTCTGTGGATGGGCACCAATGATGTTCATGCCAGTTTGTCATGTTTCCAGTCAACATACTCTCCATTGCCCCTCTGTAAATGTTAGTGAGAACTTGACACATGAATTCAGCCTTCATAAGTGTTCTTTAGAAGTGGAGCTTTTTTTCTCTGCTTAATACAATTTAGAAGCTTAGGAAACTAACAACTCCATCATCATGGTTTACAGTGAGAAACAACTGCTTTCCTTCCATCTTTCCTCTATTCGGTTGTTCCAGGGAAAACAGTCCACCTTTGATAACTTTGACCCAAAGACTCTCCTTCCTGCTTCTCTGGATTATTGGACCTATGATGGCTCTCTGACCACACCTCCCCTGTGGGAGAGTGTCACCTGGATCGTCCTTAAGGAGCCAATCAGTGTCAGCCCTGCACAGGTACTTAACTTGCTTCACATATAACGACTTGCTTTACCTAAATAAAATAAAACTGAGTAAGAAAAAACACATAAACATTTGGTAAAGCACAAGCAGCTGAAGTGAAAGCAGGGCTGTGGAGCTTCATTGTGTGAGATGTAAATGTGTCAGGTGCATATTTGAAGGATTTGCTCACTGTCAAAAATACTGTCATCTCTGTTTATTGGTGATATCGTGAAGACTGATGACAACTAAACAGAGCAAGCAAACATGCAAGCCCTGTGGCTGGAACGGTATATTTTACCTGTAGAAGGATAAGGACAAAAGCCCTTGAACTACTTGAGGCCACAGTGACATTTGTTTTAGCTATCACTGTATTTAGATAGGAAGGTTGGTCTGATCTTTACAACAAAATACATGTACAAATAAATGTAATACTGAAAGTACTTAAGCTCAAGAGCCAATCAACTGAAGTGAAGCCACAGCTCGATTACACACTAGATATGATTCAAATATAGCTGGAAGGTCATATGGGTACGGGTGTTTCAGTGCAAGTGTGTCTATGTGCATTAACATGCTCAAAGAGCCTGTGTGTAGTTGTGGCAGTCCTAAATATGGACATTTCTCTTGGCAGCCCAACTAGTGGTTTGTGGTTCCAATCATGTAGTCTGGTGTGACTGCTTCTGGATTCTCCAGTTGAAGCTGGTTCAGTTCAAGTATTCAGCTTAAAGTAAGATAAAAGACATTAGGGAATCAGAGAGAGAAAAAAAGAAACAGCCTGTCAATTACTGCTAAAGTAAAAAAACAGTTCACCCAAAAATTAAATAATTCAGTCATCATCTACTCACCCTCATGCAGATGTAAAGTCAGGTACAGTAAAACATTTGCAGCATTCTCCTAAACA
This sequence comes from Sparidentex hasta, assembly GCA_030272975.1. Classification (NCBI taxonomy): domain Eukaryota; kingdom Metazoa; phylum Chordata; class Actinopteri; order Spariformes; family Sparidae; genus Sparidentex; species Sparidentex hasta. Next base: position 20,994 of record JARJLU010009287.1, on the reverse strand, counting down.
ACTGAAGTAGATGGGGATCTGTTTTATAAATGGCTCCACGTTCAGAGGCTCTTGCTAACCATCAACACGCGGTTCAGCTCATGCGCCTAGTTCAGACGGGGTTGCTCTTGCCAAGACGCCATGACAAGGGCCAGGCTTTGAATCCAATTTGACATAGTGTGTTATTGTCCCATGTTGCCATGGTTCCCACACACAATTCTTTTCATAAGCTTAAATTGTGAAGGAAGCAGCTGTAAAATGGTGGAGACATTTTTTGAGCATCACACATCCTGTGAAATGACTCGTTTCATAATTTGATACATTTGGAAAGTCTTGGAGACCCACGTGATTCAATTAACCTGGTTATCCCTGTTCAAGCCAGGGATAAATCCTGGACGGGTCATTTTATACGCACAAAGTCGAACTTTTATGGTTTCATATGCCACTGTGCAGCTGCCCCAGGAATGAACAGGGCTCTGCCTCTGACACTGATTCCTGATCTCATTATATGTCAATGGCACCCATGCGTTTAAATTTTAGCAGCTACAGTTAAGGTTTCAGCCTTAATATGGGTGTAAAAAAACACCTTTTATATCAATTTGGGATCTCGGATTACACCTGATGAGCTGTATTGAGCTTTTATGCTGATTTTTTATTTTTGGTTTTTGGTTTTTCATTTTTTACATCTCCAGCTACTTTAATTTTTGGAGAATGCAGCACTTTTTTGCTGTGAAACTACAGAAATGTTTTGTGGACTATAAATCTTCACCTGACTTCCCATCAGGATGGGGAGTAGATAATGTCTGAACTTATATTTTTTAGACGAAATGAACTGGCTGTTTACAGGATTTTCAAATCGCCTCATAGGCACTAACCTTAACCCTTGGCAAAGGTCTCATGCATGGTCCAAGGAGGTGAAAAGTTTGTTGGACCAAACAATGTCAAGGGCATGAGTGTAGGCAGTCATACCATAATTTAGAGTAGGGTGGGTCTGCGCCATGAGTGCCTTGTGTTTCACCAAGATTGCACTGGCTGCTGGTATCTCCACTGTGCAGTTTGCACACTATCTCTTTACATAATTCATGCTGCCTCACTGTATCTTCATGTGACATATGACCCACATAGTACAGTAGGTAACAGACTTCACCTCTCCTCCTTGAGTAAAGCTGAGATGTACGCTTGAGCTTGAGTAGAAATAAATACACTAATGCACTCAAGGACAGCTTTGTTCTCTGGCACTGCTGAGTGAGCCTGCTGAGGAAAATTAAATCCAAGCTCATCAGTTAGCTAAAGGCTAAATGGCTCCCAGAGGAGCTGTTGTTTATGCCACACTGCTGCTTTAGTCGTTTCGCGTGCGTGCACACACACACATGCACACACACAAACACATGCACACAGAGAGAGACAGATCTTTGCCCCTAACATGTGCTCTAGGTTCCAGTAGCTCAGATGTGGCCTGTTCTGCAGAGGTAATTGAAGGCTGTCACAATTGTAGAACTCTCCATCCAGCTCAATGCTACTGTTGGGAGGGCTGTGTATTGTATCACCCTGTGCACAGGCAAGATAAGCAACACAGCAGGAGGATGTGATGTGGCAGAAGCAAGTGAAGCAGCTGATTGCATTAAATATCACATTTCTGCTGGTGGCTAATTCTTTAACATGACCCAGGTAGTTACTGTTTTACACTAGTCTCAGGACCTGAGCAGTAGTAGAGGGAACACTGCTCTGTTGCTGGCCTGTTTTGTCTTACACAAATCAAAGGGCATTTTGATTTTGCTAGCTGAGGATGCAAGAGCTCAAAGGTAGGTTTCATCATTGTGGTTCCCAAGCAACACACACTCTGTGTTCCATTTGCATTTGAGAAGTGGATATATAACCAGTGAAAGTATGTAATTTTGACTTGAAGGCAAGTTGGATAAATGGAAAGATGTATATGTTGATAGCGCATAATCATAGATTTGAAAAGTAGGTTCTTGTGAATTTTCCGGCCCCTCCCTACACATGGCCCTTCTGATAGCTATGCTGTATTCTGAATGCTCGCCATGATAAACAGCAGGGCTATAACGGTGCACTGGCCTTTCCTCAAAGATGCACTCTCACTGGGAGATTCACTCTTCTGTCAGAGAGCAGCTGACCCAACCTTTGCTGCTGCTTTCTTCATTAGGTGTGTGACATAATAGGTCAACTGGATGATGGTTCAGTAGCAATATTATATATCATATATATGCATATCACCCATGGAATCAGTCATACTCCCATCAATAAATCGATTATCCCCTGGTGCAACATAGTTTGTAGAAATACCCTCACTCTTAAGAAGCTCAAACTGAACACAGTCGGTTCAGAGAGGATTAGCTCATTGTTTAGATTTGGATGTGAGTTGCCTTTAAATCAGCCCAGTTGACAGGATTAAATAATGTCAGTTAAACATTTCTGAAAACTGACATATGAATGTGACATATGTGATATCTTGTTCACATAACACATTCATATTTGGAAGTAGAAAGGGTGGTGGTGGAGTTGCAGGGGAGACGGCTGCAATGCTGCCGACCGAAGTTCAAGACTATTTCAACATTTTACGTGTGAAACCACTGGACATTTTTAAGAGGGATCACGACATGTTAATTTATCAGAGGTTTGCATGAATCTTAACTGCCAAATTTATATGGGCCACTTGGCTGGCTAGAGCCATTTACACAAGCCAGCCCATCTTCCCTAACTAAGTCTGTAACTATAATTAAATAGATCATTTAAATAGCATTGTCTCATTTGGTAATCCTGCTGTGCCCGTGGAGGTCATGATGGACTTATACAGTATATGTTGGAAACAACACATGGTATTTTTAGTGACTCCATTGACAGAAGTCAGACCTTGATTATCTTACACCGTTTTTCCTCCCTGTCTCTCCTTCCTCATTAGATGGCCATGTTCCGCAGCCTCCTGTTCACTGGAGAGGGAGAATCTCCATGCTGCATGGTGGACAACTACCGGCCTCCTCAGCCTCTGAAGGGCCGCCAGGTCCGCGCCTCCTTCAAATAAACCCCCCTTCATTTTCATAGCTTTCTCTCCCCTTTGCTTATTCTTGCCTGTTTTCCTACTTACCTACTAACCCCCATTGTTCTCCAAATGCAGTTCTTATTCAGCATTTATTAGCCCTGTTGACATTAACTTGAAAAGTTGAATAAAAACCCATCAGCTTACACGTTTTACCACATAGACTAACTGGATGTATCTTGAATAAATAACTTTTTACGCTTTGACATAGGCCCTGTTTATTCTTGTCATTTCAAGTGTCCATAGTGTGTACAAACATAAAATGCCTAAGTGGCATATACATTTTCCAATCATAGACAAAGGTTGCCTAAAAAATGTGATCCATGCTAGCTAACACAGGTAAAAAGAGACAAATCCTGGAGCAAAGCTGTTACTCCTGCTATCTGGTCAAAATTCTGGCCCCTCATCTTTCATTTTGGCCATAACATGTTACATATTCCATGTTTGTCAGAGACAAAATTAACTGAAAATAGAACTTTAAATATTGTAAAAGTAAAAGTCATCCTTCTGTCATAAACCGCACTTGACAAGCACACCTAGCCCATCTGAGGTAAATGTAGGTCAAAATGCTGTTTTATTCTTATCCTAGTATGTTAAAAAATAATGCTCCTTTCAGCGCATTTCATTGACTTGTGAATTGTGCCGTAGACAACTGATCAGATTGTGAAAACCAGTGTTTTGATGGATGCCTGATTTTGTTTTCAGTTTTAGACAAAGTGCTCATACTGAGCTTGGACATGACATTTTTCAGGGTACACTGTGGCCACAGCTCAATGACGAGCACTTCTATGCAAGTAGATTTTTAGACATATGATGGACTCATGAAAGTAACATTATGGATCCAGTATATTGTGAAGGAAAGTCTCACCCAGTTTTGGCTGTAGTGCAGCATGATGTTCACATGTCCATGTTCATGTGTAGTATTTTTCTCTTTGCTGGGTTTCCATCCATTCTGGGTAAATTAAGCCTCCTCAAAAATCAGCAAAATCAGAAGCCGGCTGACACATCTGCATTGTCGAGGTGATGGATCTAGCAAACCATACTACCAGTGGCTCTACAGTACAAGTGTCAATCCATTCATAATAACAGTATAACAACTGAACTACCTATCACCACAGTGCATTATACATTGTCCTCGAGACTATTTTTATAAAGAGCTGTTATTTATGACTAAACATAAACACAAGCTAATGTATCAACATAGGTCACTGAAGTTTTCGTTAAATCAATATACTTTGTCTGCAATGTCTACAGTCGTTAATTGAAATCAATGGCAGGTATTTAGAAGAGACCAGCGCAACGTGACTTTTTAGCTTTTATATCAATGTAATAAAAAATTAAACGTTATTTAAAAAAATTCCTGTGTGGTTATTCTGAAACAAATGAAAGCCTTTTATGTGTTTCATCTAAAATTGCTACCAAATTACGAATGGAAATGCATTGTGTGGATCTGTCATGTCACTGAAAGATTTGTATCAATAAAAAAACTAGTAACTCACAGATGTCTCCAGCATCCCTCTTTTCTCACCATTTAGCACTGATTTGATTGTCAGACTTCAGAATTACTCAGCAAAGAGTGTTTCTTCGGTTACAAATTTTGCATGCTAGTGATGTGGTCAACTGTGATTTTGGTGGCTCTCCTATTCCACCACTTTGGCCCATAATGAAACATTTCAACAACTACTGAAGATGTTGCGATTTAAATTAAGGATTTATCTTTTAGAAATCATAAATATTGGTACGAATACTTGATGAAAGGCAATTTCCTTACTGCTTCTCTAGTGCCACCATGAGGTTGACATTTACAGCTTTGAGTGAAATGTTTTAACTGATGAATTTTATTTTATATTTTATTTTATTCATTTTAATATGCTTATGATGAAAAACCTGCAAAACTAAAAATATACTCAACAGCCCCAGCTGCTAATTGTGTTTCGTGTGTTTAGTGTTCATAGCAAATTATTACTTCCAGGGGAGAGTCAGAGAGTGTGGAAGGATGTCGGCAAATGAGACTAAACAAAACATGAATACAACTAAAACATAACCTCAGATAGATTTTTATCCACAGTGGTGTTTAAAGATATATTCACCACCAGTGAGGCTAGTTTGAGGGGGATCATTTGTGTTTTAACCTGAAATCGCCACATTGTAAACATTCAGGTCAACCTCTTATTGAACGCCGCACTCACCAGAGACTGTGGTTCTCTCTTTTCCATTTCCCTTCTATTGTCTGTAACTATCTACCCTGCCAGCTCCAGTTTGCATTCAACATTACAGAACATTTAGCACCTGACACAGATCACTGCTGTAGTCAGGTTAATAAACAGGAGTGAAGATGAATCCACTTTGTAATTCCAAAAGTTAGCTCCCAGCTCTGAGCAGCGTCTCTGCCACCCTCTCTTCTCATACATTACTTAGAAACCTTTTGGTTCGTTTTGATGGAGTCTTCTAGCAACAGAAATACCATATTGTATGTTAACACATTAAACATGTGCTTAACAACAAAACAGCAACACTGTCACTGTGAACTCACTTAGCACACTGATGTTACTCATTTGCTCAAAACACTGCTGGGTCTTGTTGTAATTTCACATGCAGTATACATAGTTTAACTTCTGAAGATGCCTTTTAGGGTTTACTGTCACCCCTTTTTGACAGTGTTTACACCTGAAAGCAGAGTTCTGCCTTTGCATTACAAATACTGAGTGAGGGAGTTTGAATGCTGTGCTGTGATTTGGGGTTATAATTAACACAGTTCAAATTAAGTCTTCAAATAATGCAGACTTTAAAATACATACAACACAATATTATAACTATATGATCAAACCATAAAGTCATCCCCAGGATTTGGCAGAGAATGAGTGGGGTGAGTGATGGCCTTATGTAACACTGTTTGGCTCATTTCTCCATGCCCTCTTTGTTAGCCTTGTCATCATCACAAACCATTAGCTTGATGCTCTTTGTTGGACAGTTGGCCATTAAACAGTCACTTTGTGTCTGTCTCCTTCAGTATCTCAGCTGAAGTGATGGACAGGAGGGGGAGATGATATCGGAGCTTTCTAATAAAACTGAATTACAGCGATAAAAAAAAGCACAAGATTTACAGCGTTTACAGTGATGTGTCAATACATTGAAACCTGTACAAGAGATGAAGACAAACATGATAACTGAAAAAATAGCGGCAGAAGTGAAGATCATTGGTACACAGAAGTCTTTGTTGATGAGGCATTGATTCAAGGAATCGCTGCGTCTGAGCCCAAACAAAGCAGCATAGTTTTGGCACTACTGCAAGGCTGGAGTATCAAGGCTAAGCAAAGTGAACTACAGTTAAAGAAGTATTTCCCTGCTGGAGGGATGGCTGGGATGGATGCGTCTGTCCGCCTCCTTAATTCAGCTCATTTCCTTGGCATGGATATATGGAGTTGACTGGCTACAGCGTCCTGTGACCAGGCTGATGGTGGCTGCTCTTAGCGTTGTAGCGGAGGAAACAGCAGAGTCACCATGTGTGAAGAAAACGGGACAAAGCGGGCTGCTTTCTGAAGGGAAATCCTCCTTCTGCAGGGATGAGAAAGGCTGGGTTGCGTAGCGTCCTCTGGATCTGGAACAGGATTGGTTAACACATTCCACACAAACACAACGTCCAGCGAGGTTAAAGAATGTGGCCTAGTCACAGGTTGCTCCCTTGTAGTAACAGCTGTGTAGGTGAAAGCTTAAAGTTCCAGCAACAAGTTACGATGGAACTACGGTGAAATGGGTGTGCAGCTGTTTTCAGGTTGTCCAAGCATCCGGCCACTGCGCTGGGAATGACGGCGTGCTCAGGTTTGCTTTCAGCCAATGGAAGAAGGGATTTTGTTAGGTTTTAGTCTATATGCGGGCAAGTCGATTGTTAGAACCACGTGGTTAGATCAATAGTATCTTGATTGGGTATGAAGAGGCATCCGCCAAAGGCTCAGTTGTTCTCAAGCAAGGGTAGGACGAGGTTTACCACCTTGTCAAATACACAATTGTACACAGGAGAACACTACATGGCTCAGGGAAACTTCATAAACAAACTGTTTAACTGCAAATGATTGCATTTTTCTGATTTGTATATACAGTATTTTTACAAGGGTGTTGTTATGACTTTGTCTTCACTTTGATTTTTCTGATTTTTCCCCCCCAAGTCGGCCTCGACTCGGCTCCGTGATAAAACTGTTGTGCAAAACTACAACAATCATTTAAACACAAATTATACTTAGACTTGCAATAGTGTTGTTCTGGTCCCGTTAATGGTCCATCATCTCTCCAGTCTTTCATGTCTTTGTCCACTGCTTCCTATGAAATCTGGAAAGGATATTAATGAGAGGGCAGATGACCCAGACTTGGCAAAAGCACCACAGAGCTGCGAGCTTACAAAGCCATGTCCCCCTCAAGGGCAAACTGGAGGTGTGCGTGTGTTTGTTTGCGTGTGTGTGTGTGTGTGTGTGTGTGTGTGTGTGTGTGTGTTAGCGTTTATGCATGTGCATCGTGGCTGTCAGGTTATGAAAGGGGCTTTGATGAATCTGAATGGGCTCTCTGCTCTGTAGACTAGGTCACTGTTTTGCAGAGAGAGCCAAAAACATAGAGAGAGCGGAGAGAAATGGAATCATCACTGAAGATGGTTTGGGATTTATGAATATAAAGGCTGTGTTGTGATTGCAAACATTATTTTTGTTAATCTGCTGCCCTACAGATTCTGTTCTGCTTTGATGGAGAGATGCATGACTAATCCTGTGTTAACTCCAAATATTACATAATGAAAGGGTTCAGCCACCAACTTCCTGGCACTACAACCACCCCTCCCCCGCCCCACAGGAACATACTCTCTCTCGGCTGAGTGACAACAGTAACCATGGCAGCTGCACGTTCATATCATAAAATATAGAAAAGGATTTATAGAAACAGTTTTTCAATGGAACAGTTTGCAGGCTGACTTGAGCAGTGTGTTGATCTGTAAATGAACTGTGGTGACCCGTGGGCCACATCGATGGTTCTGCAGGGGTACATACCCTTAGAAATAATTCTGTGTGAATCAATGCAAAACAAAGTTGTAAGATATTCTTAGGTGTGCACAAAAAAAGAACAAAGTTGACAAGTGGGGGACATGAGATGGGAACCAGTGGCTTGCTAGAAAAAATGCATAGCTAGATTGAAGTGCCACGCCACATCTGGGACTGCTCTCAAGACAATGTAACCGGTGTTCCTGGGAGGCTTGCGGTGTTGAATCCTACAATGTCTGACATATAACGTGAAATTTGGCCCATATCAATATAATCTGACCATCCCAGAGCTGCGTTGTGGAGGATGCTGTGCCAGCTTGCATGTCTCCTACAAGGTGAACATATGAATGTGTGAGGTTTGATGTTTCATTGTCTAAGCATGTCCATGTATCAACCCTCATTTGTGACAATTGTGAAATTGAAAATTAAAAAATTGTGAAATTAACCCTAACCCTAACCCTTGCAGTTTAGATTGCCATGGATGTAAGGTTAAGGCAGGGGGTGTGCTTCCCTACAAAGATGATGAGGTTACAGCATTTGTGGAAGAGGGCCAAGCATGAAAATGTTTGTATGTTTTTATTCACAAACACTGTCATCATACTTTGTATAACTCAAGACTCATTTTAGTTAAGGTAATATCTACCGTCGATTATCATTTACAAGTTACATTTAGATCAAATTATCATACTACAAAATTACATCAGACACTGTTAATTCTTACAATTAACACGTGAGTATGCTTACTCCTTTTTTGTACTGGCCAGGAAAGGGGATTTCATCTGTATGCAGCAAAAAAGATGACAAATAAGAGTAAGAACTCCAGACTTGATGAGCAGGTATATGTGGCTGTCCCTTGTATTCACATCACATTTTGTGGCAGTGCATTGCAGATCACCTTTCTCTCCTATCATAGGAGTAGCATCTTTATAGGCTGAGTACGTTTATATATACAAGCCTTGTATCCTCTGCTTTTAACCCATCTGAAGTGGGCAGCCATAGTCCTGCATACATGGATAACTCCAGTACTGATGTTAGTTGGTATGGGTCGATGTCACCTTTTTCATGTCCGACACAGATACTAATAAGACAATGTTGAGTATCTGCCGATACTGATATCAATCCAATACAGCCTCCCCCCTCTTTTTAACACCAAAGTTATAGATAATACCCGTATCAAAGCACTTTGCTTAACCTAGCCATTTAAAAACAAGCTTAAACTGAATAACAAATAGTCTACCTAATTTTAGCATTTTTCCCCTCAGTTCTATCGAAGAATCTCCAATAACAAAGTGGCTCCAGTAATTCAGTTACAAACACCTATTCATTTACTATAACTTCTTCATATAAAAAGCTCCCTGTTAATTAGTCATTTAAAAGGTTTTATTATGATGCAGCATGACAGGAACGCTTGTGTTTTCACCAACATTAACTGAACTTAACAAAATTGTTAAACACAGAAGAGGTTTGAAAGTATGAACAGGACAGGAGAAACTGAAGCGATTTGGTTAAAAACTACAAAAACAGTGAGAGCCTGACACACTGACTTTTTAAAATGTCTTTCTCTCAGGCTTCCTGCAAAGACATGGATTTGCAGGAGGAACGGGGGCTTGTTATGGGTTGGCTGCAGTCACAAGTCGTCACCATGCCCTAGCACGGCTTGGCCCTACTCCTCTTGGCTTGAGTGTCAAAAGTTCAATTCACCTACACCATGGTATAAAAGCAGTTTTCCTCTGTTCCGCAAAAGTCTTGTCTATATTTTTAATATACGATACGATAACCATGTGTGATGATTGTGTTGAATGCCCCCCACGAAAAACCTCCTGTCAGTACTAGCTGTAGATGTGCAATGAATCCAGGAGACACTATTGTGGAACTTATTTGCCACTTCAGTATCTTCATGCCATCTTCATGCACTAACATTAAATCACAGGAAGGGATCCCCCATGACCCGGTTGCTAGGCAACCATGACAACACGCTACACTAACGAAAGTAATGATGGCACTCAGCACTCAGGAGATTTTTCAACCTTCTAAGAGGACTAAGTCAGAAGTGAGGGTCTATTTTGGGTTTTATGAATGCGCTGAGGGAATCTTGATAGACGATGTCTGCAGAGAATGCAGCAAGAAAATCTCAGCAAAAGGAGGCAACACAACGAATCTAATGTGCCATCTTCATGACTGCTTCAAATACATGGTATAATGAGATCAAACATGTATGCCAGAGTGAGGCTGTTGACAGTTTTGTATGTTATCAGCAGCACCTTAAAGTCTGATCTGACAGGAACTGGAAGCCAATGCAGTGAGACTAAGATTGGTTTCATATGATCAAATTCTCCTGTACATGTTGAGACTCAAAGCATTCTAAAGCATTTGAAGACTTTTAGTGCTCTCACGTGGTAGCACCGAAAATAAGGCATCGGTGAAATCATTGTTAAGAAATGGCAAGATCGGGTGCGTTGGTGGAATCTGGGGGTTACATGTGAACACTCAAAACAGGACTTAGTAGAAGGGGCAAGGGAAGTATTGGAACTGGACCAAGGAACCTGCATGACCTGGATGACAGGTACAAGCAGACAAGCCTCCCATCTTCATCTGCTAGTAATTCCCAGTATCTCCGAAATAGGCAGCAAGGCCCAGTCCACACACACACACACACACACACACACACACACACACACACACACACACACACAAATGTACAATCCAGACAAGCATTGTCTTTGTGGGAAATTGTAGACATGTTTGAATTCTGGGTAAGCAAAGGCCATCTGGGCATCTCACGGCTAAGTCAATTTTCAAGAGATTAAATAATTTTGGATTATCATTCTTAGGCACTTCAAACAAATGTTTTAATTTGAACAGAAATCATTCTTGGGGCCCCCCTGGTGGTCACACGGCTCCATAATTTAAGAAGAATTTCATGAATCGCCCTACAGTGGGAAAATGGTTGAATCTGGTGGAATACAGTAAAAATGTCAAATATCAAAAATTTTCTTCAAAATGAAATGCTGGCATTACAGAATGCATGTTATTATACTGAAATGGCAGTGAGATTAAAAAATTGTGGTTTTAATGAATCCTGAAAATTGTTGATTGTTTGGTAGTTTTGGAAAAGTTTGAAGCTGTTTAAGAGATTTATTTCTGTATGACAGGGATAAAGGCGTTCATGTAGATGGGGGCTGAGGTAGTAAATACAAAGAATAGCTTTTAAGGTCTGTCAGTGTTGTGAAGTGGCCGTAGTGTGAATGCGGTGGGGGATGTAGCATTTTCTTCCAGCCTTAATGTCGTTGGCTACTCGTATGAAAGTGGCTGGAGAGAAGCTGTTGTGAGTGTTTTGAAGATGCTCTCTGGACTGTGGTGTCTCAGACTGTATCCTGAGCTCTTTCACCTGAGCAGAGAGTGGGCTGGGTGGTGTTTGTCCCTGAGGACGCTCTGTGCTTTCCCTGAGCAGCACTGTGTCTACAGCGTTTCCATGGAGGGGAGGCCAGAGCCGATGATTCTTTCCGCCATCTTGTCGACTCGTTGAGGAGCTTTGCTTGCAGCCAGGGTGGTGTTTCCCAACCACTCGGTGAATTCAATGGTGAGTCCAAAATGGCTGTGCACAATTAAAATAGCTAATTACTGCTGATTGTCAAGCGAGATACATATTTTGATGATGTAAAACCACATGGGATTAATGAACCCAACAATGGTAAATTGAAGATATACTGTATATATTCAATATATTTTAAACCATTTAACTGCTTTCTATCAATCTTAGTGTGTAGCGCAAATTCACAACAAAAGTCATCTAATGACACTTTCCTGTTTGAGCAGGTCTAAACCATACTCCTTGATTAATTCTTTTATAGAGACCAAACATTTCCCCTGAGAGCAACTTCTTGGCAACAGAAAGTCACACCCCTACCGGTAAATGGGTAAAATGGGTTGATCTATTATGCAGCTGTTGGCCTTCATAAGATGTTGTGTCCATGTAGGATGCTGAACTTTAATCAGTTTGGCACTGTGGATGACCTGTTCTGAGGAAGGTGCATCAGATGAGAACAATGGAATTTTGGAAGAAAAAAAACATGTCTAATAATAATAATAATAGTAATAACAATAATAATAATAACAACAACAGCAACAATAATAATAATATTCATACTATTCATAATCATGATAATAACAATAATACAAGATTATAATAACCTTGAACCTTTAATAATGAAAAGGACTAAAGTTTCCCCTGAAGATTAGAAAACTTGAAAACAAAATCTGTACTTTGAAGGAAACATTGAGTTTCGTCCTTTGGATGGCTGGGTTCACCATTATTGACAGAATAAGGAATGCAGACATCTGAATGGAGCTTAGAGTAGAGCTGCTGTGCCCTTGCACTGAATAAAGTTGAAGTGGTTTGGGTATCTGATCAGGGTCCTCTACCCTGGGGTAGACCCAGAACAGGCTGGACAGATTATGTATCTAATCTGACATCTGTACAACCTTGCTTAGCCTGCTGCCACTCTGACTGGGCACCAGATAAGTAGCAGAAAATGGATAAGTGAATGAACTGAGACCTATTATTCAGTTTCTCAAATCACAGCCTAGCCCACTGTCGTAGTTTATAAGGATTGAGACCACACAATCCATCAGCCAGTTATGTATAACAATCGGGTTTACACATTTTCCAATTCATTTGTATTGTCCCCTTTACGGACAAAAAGGCTAATGCAAATATACTTTATGTCACCATACTTTCATATACATTTCCTGTATATTTTCCATAAGTATACCAACATCAGGACGTTGAGGAATATTAACATTCAATGACATGAATTATTTTAGTCCAGAATTGTTCCACCATTGGACAGGACCACAGTAAATGTAGGACAATGGCAATCCCATCACAACCATGTCAGGTGTATAATTGTATTACCTGACCAGTGATTTGTTTTTGGCCACTTTGAAAATTTACTTCAAAGCCTGGCACGGTTCCTGGGGGTTTGGCTTATACCAACAGCAGTTAAGCAATTCTGATGGGGGACAGCAACACTATCTGGACAAGCCATGCACAGAAATGCAGTATAACATGATACTAGAAGCGACTGTAGCCTTGAAATACTAATTTGTTACTCACCACACATGTAATAAAGGCCCTGCTACAGCCACAATACTGCTACTTCACCAAGCCACAGTTTTTTAGAACATCACAAATAGACCAGGTGAAAACAATTGTTTTAAAATATTGTTTCCAACCTCAATCTATTCTTGTTTCACTCATTAGGATTAAATTTATCCTGATTACTTGTGGAAACTATTCCAATGTGGTCTAAATACATTAACTCTGTTTAGAGTGCTGAAAACTACTGTGTTACACTCTTCCATGGGCTGGAACTCTTGGATGTGGTCTCTGTCTTGGCTCAGGCACATTCCAAAAGTTTAAACTAAAGGTACAATCCTTGTCCTTCAGAATATGTTTACAGTGCCAATATTGACACTTAGATAATATAACAACACAAACATACCAGACATCACAAGACTCCTAGACTGTACTGTAAATCTCTTAAAAGATTTACACAGTAGATATGCAGGCTCTTTAAGGCCAGCGGGAAAACGTATCTACAAAGAATTAACAAACTAACAAACAAACTAACTATACATTTTTTATTTTTCCTCTGGACATTATGAAATACATTTTCTGTTGCATTACTAAACTATTCAAAGGATGTTGAGGAATGAGAACCCAAAGTCTATAAGCTAGATTCATAAATTCAATTTTACACGTGAAAGATCCTGTCAATGACAGGTGACATCATTTCTCAGTAATTATCAGCCCCGAATTCCACATACTTAAATGTTTGTGAACGATGAAACACAAATAAAGAAAAAAAGATAAAGAAAATATATTATGCATTACAACGTGCATTGATTGTTTAGTTACTGCATTACAGCTGGCTGGACAGCTGTGTAGGACTTGTGAAATCTTCAACGAACTACAAGGAGTTTTGAACTGGTTATGAAAAAGTCACAATTATATTTATGCCTCTATCTGACATACATAGTAAGTAAACAAGATCATCAGCAAGAATATTGGCTATTTTTGCATAATTCTTATACTTTTTTCTAAGTAAGGCAGATTCTGATTTATCTGGGTCTGGAAAGACATTACATCTATTAATTTTTTCATGTCTAATGTGCTTCGAAAAGTTGCTCTGTTGTTTTAGTCTGGCGGTACAGTGTGGTACTTCCCATTGTCATATCACAATTATTAATCTTAGCTGCAAGCAGATACATTACCTCAACAACATGCATTCTGCAAATGGCAAACAGAGTTTAAAAATATAGTATATAAAAATAGTATTAAATAATGTTTTACTTGCTTTCAGACCAAATTTGCACAAGAACACGAGGCTGCAGGGCTACAGCTTCTGTCCATGGCTGTTTAAAGGCTTTGTGAAATGAGCTATTTTTCATTGTAATATTAAATCCTGAATTTACAGAATGGGTAAATAGAATGCAAATGTAATTATAGTAAAATGTACAATATGTAACTTCTTCAGCCAGGGGGTCTTTATTAAAGTGCTGGAGTCACTTTGTATACCAACAGTTGGACAGCTCAGAGATTATTTTAAATTCTAGATATTAAAAAGCAGATTGATCAGTTTTGGGGTCTTTATTTGGTGTGCCGATCAGAGCTGGGGAGAGGAGGAAAGAAGCAAAAGTACCAGAGTCAGAGAGACCACTGTCTGTCTGCCATTGCTCACTAACTTTATTTTACAGCTAGGGTACAGTAAAGTAATTGGCTTTTGGGCAGATAAACTCTAATTAGCGCAAATAAATAAATGATCCTGCTGCCAAACTTGCCACACTGTTGATGTTTACACCATCAACCACCACTGCTGATGAAAATCTATCTAATGTGATTCAGGCACAAATGTTCACAGATGAGTTCATGTAATGTAAAGTTGTATTCATCTTAAATTTAGTCTAGACTGTCAACTTCCCCATCCAAAAAGTAACGACGGAAACTAAATGAAACTTTATGTTTGCCAGAGTAAATTTGTGGATTTCTCTGGGTCTGTACATTGTTAGAAACATCTGGGAAAATGTTAATACACAACCATAAATAGCAAAGGTCATTTTGTCTTGAGAAATTTTCATCAAGAATTCTTACATATGATGCAATTACATTAGTGCAAAATTGTTTAATCACTTCGGTGGCACCATGACTCCATGCAAAGTACGTTAGACTTGATCCTGATATTGTCCTGTGATGTTGGCCCTGAACACTGTTGAATAGATGGAAACACAAAGCTCAGAAAGGAAACTGCAGACAATCCAGACAAACATCTAATAGAAGATTGAAGTTTTAGAACATCCAGCTGAAAGCTTCATTGTCCCTCTGGAGTCTGTCTCCATCTAGAGTTCTGATGGCACACTCACATTCAGTCCTGCAGGGGGCCCCTAAACTCCATATGAGCTGATGGTGCACACACTTGTCTGATCAGCAGCTACTTAAACCCAGGTGTGCCTGCACCTCAGTTTGAATCACTTTCAGTGTTGCTCTGGTCTCTACTTATTACAGTTCTCAACAAGGTAAGGCAACGCTACTTTGTTCTTAATACGAAATGAATGCAGACAGAAGATTTGGATGTGTGATTTTAGAGATGAAGTGTGATGTTTAAAATAATCCCCCCAATTAGTGATTCAGCTCAGGGCTTGTATTGTAGTTTGTTTCTCGCTTTAATTTCATTCATCGTATTGCAGTTGATTTAATGTCATTAACTCCTCCTCACATTTATATCGGCATTTATATTTAATTTTCCATACAGAAAAGCACTTGACACTGGCATATAAAGGAAACAAAGGAGTCAGAAAGTTGCATTCTTGAAATGCTGATGAACCATTTTTGTCAGAATATTCGGAAGACTTTTTTTTTTTTTTTTTTTTTTCCTGAGGAATCCCATCCCGCACAGTCTGACCCAGTGATGGGTACATGAAGTCGGCCTACATACAGCAGTGATTTGCTGTCCAGTGGTGGATGCCCATTACACAGGGCCAACTATAGTCATGCAGTTTGCTGAACCTGGGCCTGTGCCATGGGCACCCATATCCAAGCTACCAGATCTGAATTAAGGTTCATTACTTAAGTATACCTCAAAATCCTCATGATGGCTCTGGTCTCTTCCATGAATCAACTAGTTTGGACCAGTGGAGTCCAAAGCTGATTCAAACAGCTAAACATATTTTGCAGTTGAACTGTATAGGGTATGTAATGCATTTCCTCTAGCATGTGTTGAATATGGAATGTAGATCTTGGCGTGCAGGAGTTACCAGTATATTCGTCCTTGGTGTGAACGCCCTTGGAGGATGAAGCTTCCTATCAGAAGTCCAACACATTAAGAACTTTAGTGATGCAAAAATTCTGACTGTTTTTATTTCATTATAGGATAACTGCACCAAGTTTACATTAACAACAAATTATCAGAATCAATCTCATCTGTCCATAATGAGTGCAATATTAAATCAGTGGACTGTTTCCAAAAACGTGGTGGCTACATTACCCACAATGTAAGACACTGAGTGATGTCACTATAGACAATATATCATATTACATGCAGCCTTCTCTGGAGGTGGAAAAGGCTTTACTGTACTTTTTTTTTTTTTTTTCATGCAATAGTATACCCCAAGACCTCTAAACACACCTGAATGTGTAAAATTGGTGTTACCCTTTTATAAGACATGCTGCTCCAGTCACTACAATGTGGTTGCTCAAATGACACTCCTTGTTCCTCTAATTCTGTATAGGTTGAATATGGCAGCAACCGCCTCTGTTAACAGACCTCCACCAGCTCATCCAGGACCAAATGTTGGAAACCTCCCCTCTTACAGTGGCTTGCCAAATCCTGGACAGCAACATCCAGGACTGAATGGTACCAGCCAAGACCCCGGACCTCCCCTCCATCCCCAACACCACGTCCCTGCCCAGCCTTTCTTTTATGTCCCTGCCCCACCTCCAGCCCCCTTTCTCCAGTACCAATGGCCCATGCCCTTTCCCTATAATCCCTTTGCTGGCTTCCCAGGCATGGGTGAGTGTTGGATTTTTTTAAAAAAAAATTTAATTTGTTTTTGTTCGGAGAAATGTAATTGGATACTCAAAGTTAAAAGTAGTTTTACTACGTGTGTGTGAGCATGGGGTGGGGGGGGTCGAAAATATTAACATCTTCATTTCTGCCTTTTAGGCTATGGTATGGTCATGCCCCCACTCCCTCCTCCCCCTTACATGGAGGCTCCAGCTTACATTTTGCCCCATCCTCACATCCAACCAGTCGACTACAGACGCTTGCTTCACCCCCAGGTCCAAGTTCCCAGCGCACCCTACCAGAACCCGAATCAGCCACGCCGAATTCGCCAGCCCTGTGCTTTCCCCCGAGAAACTGTAAACTCTGCAGTCCAAACGGAACCCACACATAGAGGCGTGGGTGTTTATGGTGATGGAAACCCACATATCAGATCAGATTCTGGTCATGCAACCGCCTCGCTTTCTCCATCCTCAAGCTGCAGCTCCCAAAAACAAGGCTCTGTCGAGGTTGAGAACTATAGCCTACCCACCTGTAATGCAAAAGGTGAACAGGTGTATGGGACCAGCACAAATGGCACAGTCAGACATGACTCGAACAACCCTCATCCTAAAGGAACAAAGGCTGTTCAGTCATGTATCAGAGCACCGGGAGAACCACAGAAGTGCCGTACAGACAGTGTTGGTCAGGAGAATGTTCCCCTTTTCAGAAAGGGTCACTGCAACATGTGGTCGGTGAGCTCTCAAGAGAGTATAGTCCCTGTATGCAGCTCTTCACAGCAAGAGGATGAGATTGTCAAAGAGAGGCGTGCCTCTGTTCCTGACATTCTGATGAGTTGGGGAGGCAGCACGCCACAGGGAGTGGTGCTGAAAATTGCTGACAAGGGACTGCATCACGATGACCAGCAGCTGCCTTCGTATGAAACCGAAGTTGAGACTGAAAAGTCACTTTACAACAGTCCAACTGAGTCCAAGAAAAGTCCCGTTGTGGCTGATGGCACTGAAGTTGGTGATGATGCTTGTGATGTCTTAAGTTGTAAGGACAGAGAAACACTTTTCAGGATTGTTAAACTGCCTTTTGCTCTTCACGATCTTCCCTCAACCAGAAGAGAAAGTGAGCTTGTGGGAACTTTTGGCTCTGTAAGGCAGTGCCTAACCTATAAAGATGAAATGCTGCGTTCCCCAAACACATCCCATATGCTCCCTGATAATGAGCAAGAAAATGACAAGGGGGCAAATCCAGATGAAGACACTACAGAGATCAATCTTTTTCAAATGTCTTCAAACAGCAATCCGATGAAGAGAAGACTGAATGAGTCCGTTTGGTCTGTGGAGTCTCTCGTGCCCTTTATCCCCACTAAGGAGTGGATGCTGCAGAAAGGCATGTTTGAGCCTGAAATAATCATTGAGATGACAGAGGAAGCTGAAAAAGGTGGACTGTCGACCCCAAGTGACAACCTTATTGTCAATTCTAGTAAAAGGAGGCTGTCTCACAGGTTTTCCTTTTCTGATGCTGGTCCAGTGTCAGACAGTTGGCTCATTTACAGTACCCCCGCTGAGAAACTGAGTTCACCAAAGAAGCCAGAAATACAGTGTCAAATTGATGTCTCTGAAGATGGGGGACCACAGCAATGCCTGAGTGCAGTTCCTTCAGAAAAGAATCCCTCAGTTTCTCCAACTGCCCTGCGGAGTAAAATAATTGTATCCATCCCCACTGAAGAGGTCATGGATGAAAATAGGTCTTCTGAACCTGAGGCTAATCGTAGCCCAAACCAGGAATCTGTAATTGAGCAGCAGGAGAAAAGCCCTTGCTCTCCTGAGCAGGAACATGCACTCCACTTGAACCCAGTGGCAGAGAGAATTTCACCTTCAGATCAGCTGGCACTCCAACATGGAGTGGACATGCAGGTGGAGAATGGAACATGTGGGAATGAAGAAGTCGGCCAGCTGAGAAATGAGCAACTATGTGTCCCGATGACTGACCAAAGGATGGCCCAAGTGTCTCTGTCAAAGGGACATTTTGTGGAATCTGGCGTCCAGTGCACCAACTTACAGGACTGTAAGACATGTAAGCAGCCTGAGTGCCACAAAGAACAAGACATGAGACCTCCTTTTAAAAATCCAGGTAATCTAATTCATAATTTACATTGATGAATGCGTGCTGTCGTCTTTGTCTCTCTTGAGAAACATTGTGTTGTGCTGTAACTGTTACTTCTCTCATAGATAAGAGGGCAAATGGTGGTAAGGCTGAAGGATTTGGGATGAATGGACATGGGCATAAAAACCAAAGGAGGCAGGGGCCGTATAGGAACAGAGGTCAAGGTAAGGCATGTGGATGATACAGCACAGCATCATCAGGTCAGAATTTCAACTTGGTTTAATTACCTGAACGTCCATGCATTGACAATAGACTAACAAAGAATTAATAATGTCCTGCATGACATTCAAAGTCATTATTTTTAAATTATTAACTCTTGAAATCAAAGAGTACTTTAAAGGTCCACTTTGTAAGAAAGTTGAGTCTCACTTCATTCCCACTTTGTCAAACACTGATGCTTAGGGATGTCAAGTCAGCCACTATGTGTCAGCATTTCTTACAAACTGAACATTTAAAATAAAGATTAAGACATTTTCATGCATTTGTTTTTGACATGAAATAAACACACAAAGCTAAACTTCTTATCAAATATTTCAATGTGATTAATGTCCAAAATGTCTGAAAATTAATTGCAGTACTTGGCTTATCCTATTTTCTTAACTCCATATAATATATGCTTAATTGTTAAAGGAGAAAAATCTGCATTATCCCACCTAAAAATTGTTGGTCTGTATGACACCTTGACTCAAGATGAACATCATGTGTGCCTAAATCATATGCATCTATGTTGTATAAAGTGAACTACACTGAAAATGGGACTCTAAGTCTGTACTGAAATCACTGCAGAAAAGATCAATTAAAATTATCTTGTGTCTTGAATATTCAAATTGTGTTTTTTATAAAGGATGTCATTAATTGGGTATAGACAAAGAAACAGAAGGAAAAACCTGTTATCCTGTATGACAAACAGTTTGAATTTTAATATTGCAGATGTTTGTGCTACCTATAGAAATCTGCAACCTTTACATTCAACTTCCAAATGATCATATTAAACCTTTTGCAAATGTTTAGGTTTCGCCTGACAATGCATCTAAACGTAATGTCAGCTTTGGGACAAAATACTCCAAAACAATGAATGGCTGTCAAATTTATTTGTAATTTTTCAATATATCAGAATTGGTAATCCATCATTGCCAGTGGCAGAAATTTAGATTTTAATAATTTGTTGTGGCTTTTTTGCATTGGACCATGAAGTCTCAACAGTATTCCAGATTGACATTTTTAACTATCTCTAATTCTTGACTTTTGTAGTGTCGATACATTTTCATGCCATTTATTTGATAAATTTCAATACATTTTGAAATAAAAAGAGCAATGTTTCTAAAATCGACAAGGGGCTCTGGGTAATCTGCTTTGACATTTGCTCAAATAACAACTCAAAGCCAGGAAATCTGTCAACTGATTTCTCAAATTGTTTGATTTGAACCCTGACTTCTTCAAACCAGTCAGAGTACATGTATAAAAAAAAAGTGAAATTGCGTAACTGATCTGCCCATCACTGTTTAAGAAACAACGTTTTAAAGAAGTTTTAACAGCATCATCTGTCTACAGATAATCCAAGCGGCCAGAGAGAATCTTGCCATGGATACCACGGCAAACCTGGGAAATCAAAAGGTGAGAATCTAAGCTTTTTTTTTTTTTTTTTTTCCTCAGGTTGAGTGACGGTGAACAAATGGTGCACATTGTTGTTGCTGTTTTGTTTTTTTTTTTGTTTGGGTTTTTTTTT
>JARJLU010009286.1:0-60289 GCA_030272975.1 Sparidentex hasta | reverse complement strand
CTCATTACAGGAAGTCTTGTTCTTTGTGTGTGCATGTTCATTGCTCTACCTCTGTCTTAGCAGCAGCAGGCTTCTTTGCTGCCCTGATGGTAGACGCTCGTTTGGGGGCTTTTTCTCCCACGTCATCATCAGAGTGTTCAGTCCTTGTGTCTGATTGGTCAGAGCTGTGTTGGGATGACGCGTCGTCAGCCAGAGATGTGGCCACCAAAGAGCGGGCTGCAAGATTAAACAAAAAATTGTGGTCACTCAATGACAGAGGAGCTCCGGTTTCAGACTAAAAGTAGGCAAAAAAAGAATCACCAAATGACTCATCAGTCAGCTGAGAGAGCGGAGACTGAACATCAGATCTCTGCCTTTTCTTGACTCTGAGCTAATGTGATTTATTACATAAAAATTAACATAAACATTGAAATACCTTTTGCATTCATTTAGAAGACTGATTTAACAATTGTGTATTTGCCATTTGCAGAGCTGTACATCACTGTAGTCACAGCCTCTGACACCACCCAGTGGCCACATTTCAAACTACAGACTTTGTTTTCTGCCGGTTTTCATTGGATTTCATCGGCTTTATGATAGAGCTCTTGCCAAACTGGTGTGTGTTCTGCCCAGCCACCGCTGCAGTATGTGGGTAAAGAAATGAAAAGCTACAAGAGTGGCAGAGAGCACTTTGGTTACCGTTATTTGAAAACTTCTATCTGACAAGGGTAAATCACTCGAAGATTAATAGAGAACAAGTCACAACCACAAATCGCAGCATTTTCCAGAACACAATTAAAAAGATTGGAAACCACAGTAAACAAAACATCTGACTGGTGGATTAAGTTGAATTTAACCTCTGGTGGGTGTGTCTTACTTGTATCATGATTGTAAAGACATGCACAGTAACTTACATTAAGACAGTGGTTTCACATTATTCTACTGTTCTACATATGACAGTAATGTGCTAAAAGAGTGTCTTTGAAAATGTTCTGTGCGGGAGGGAATTTTACGAGACAGGTTAATTAGACACAACGTGTCTTGGTAAGAAACCAAAGTAAGCAAGGTCTTCAACGTAAATCCAAATGTTTCAAATGAATGTTTGTTGTTTTCTCCAGAAATTGCCAGAAATGGCAGGAAAATGCAAATCAAAATAATTCAGAGCCCAGGGCGACATTTAAAATTACTTGCTTTGTCTGATCCAAAAGACATTCTTAGGTGGCTTACAATGATGTAAAAAAAAAAAAATGTGATCCACAAATCCTTACATTTGAAAAACTGACACCAACAAATGATCTGCATTTATGCTTGTTCATTTCATTGTAAAGATTGCTGGCGATTTATTTTCATTTCCAGTTTCTATTTTTCCATTCAACATCAATCGGCAATTCTCATCAATAAAATCTCAAATGCAAACAGTAAGGGGTTAACTAATGAGGGTGGGGACAAGTTAAGTGAAAGAGCAGATTCGTTGATTGGCTTTGAGAGGCTGTTTATAAATTAGTCTTTAGATTTTATTGGGCTAAACACTTGTACCCCTATAAAGTATTACATGAACAATCAATCAATCTACAGTGACGCACACTCCATTTTGTGCTGTAAATGTACGTAGACACAGGAAATTTTACAATGTCTGAGTCCTTTTATATCATATGAAAGGACACAGAATCAATCACAATGGTTCCTTTCAAAAATTTGTTCTAATGAAAGCTCCGAATCATTGGCGAGAGGATCGAGAGGACCTCTGTGTCTGGATTCTCTTCACTATGCTGTACTCTTCCCAAAGGTTATCAAAACAACACACATGCACAAATCATCCCGAAGATCTCATATTCAGACAAGGTTTTGAAGTTACACATGGTTTCAGTAAAAATTTAAAATGTGCCACTTTGCTCTGTTCACTCGTTGTTTGTGTGCCTGTGTGTCTCTCTCTCTGTATTCAGTCCACAGCTCGTCAGGCCCACACAGCCAACCAGCCAGCAGTGTTGTGAGACACAAAGAGTCCTGCTTCCAAGCTTCTCCTCCCACTGGCATCACATGCTTTCACCCCCCCCCCCCACCCCCCACCCCGATCCACACTTCTTTGCGTCCCCTCCTCTTCTCTGCAATCCTGCAGTGCTTTAAGTCACATGATTCCACTTGGCGCGACTAGCCTCACTCCTGCTCATAAATAAAGAAAGTCCTTTAAAGTGACGCTCCAAGCCAATCAGCTAACTAGACGCACAGTGTATATGTATTTATGTAAATGTATGTGATTCAGTGCCTCTCCACGTGAAGCTGCTAATCAGGCAGCGTGTGCTGTGGGGGTAATGTGGCCTTACTTTGCCGTGCAGCGGTGCTCTTGGCCCGGGGCAGCGTGCTGGCCCCTGAGCTCATCTCATCCATGGGGTCCCGTCTCATGCGAGTGTCTGAAGTGTGCAGAGCCAGCTCGTCGTCAGCGTTGATGAGAGTCAGGTCCTGCATGCTGAAACTCCTCAGCTTGTCTGAGAGCACGCCCTGCCCCTGGACATCAGAGCAAAACCAAACACAGACTTGTGTGTCAGATATGTGACAGGATGACAATATTTATAGCTTCGGTCTTAATCACTAACGCCTCAAAAGTTATATTCTTGCTCAAGTCCTCATTGTGCAGTGACTAAAAGTACAAACACACATAGGCAACTAGGTCGCTTACAGGAAAATGATACAGACTTACCAAAAGTTCCTTATAACATCTGCCGTTTTCCCACTAAGGACATAGCTTTTGGCCCCAATTGCACCCACTGTCCCCAATGAACTAGTTTTGAGTATGAAATGTGTATCTGATAGTAGTCCGATCCTCAAACACATATACCTTTGAGCACATCACTTGAGAAGAATCTCAAACACATTCTAACATCAGAAATTAACTGCGCCGACTGATATGGATTTAAAGAGACACAGAGCAACGTACACTTCTTACACAATGTACAATGAAGATATCACAATTGTCAAATGTGAAGAAAACAAAATGTGAAAATGATTTACTCACAATAGCACCCGACTTCAGAGCGCAGAACTCACCTTGGTGGCTGCGGTGACGGCAGCATTAGCAGCCAGGTTGAGACCCCTCTTTCCAAACCTCATCATTGTCTCATAACTCCTGTCTTTGGCCTGTGCGATGTACTCATCTATCTCCTATGGCACAGGACAGGAAGAAGGGGAGGAAATTGATGTTGTAAGCAATGGGGACAAAAAAAATAAAGGAAATAAAGACATTTGTGAGACAGACTTAAAAAGTTGACTTAAAAAGGGTCCTCTTCCTACCTTCTCTTTGTTGGACAGGGTTGGGTGAACAAACTTGCGGTAGAGGACACTGGAGCCCTTGGTGTATGGAGACAGGAGCCAGATCACGAAGGCAATCTTTAGCTCAAAGTAAAATGGAAACCTGAGTAAAGAAATGTAGAGAGACATACGATCAGAAGAGAGAAAAAGAAAAGCTCAGAGTAAGGTACTGACACCAGAGTTCACCAGGAAGTTAAACAGAAAAAAAGGCATGAATAATTGTGTTTTATGATGCTAAAGTGAAAACAAGATACTTT
This sequence comes from Sparidentex hasta, assembly GCA_030272975.1. Classification (NCBI taxonomy): domain Eukaryota; kingdom Metazoa; phylum Chordata; class Actinopteri; order Spariformes; family Sparidae; genus Sparidentex; species Sparidentex hasta. The sequence goes on along the minus strand of JARJLU010009286.1, from coordinate 56,750 downwards.
GATAAGAGACCACTGTACTGAATATATCAAGAACACTTCGCAGCACATGAATGCGTCTATTGATATTATATAAGCAGTTCATTTATTACAAGCAAGCTGAGGAGGGTCATGATCTCGAGCAGCTCCTGACTCACCAAGACAGCAGCAGGTCTGTCGCCGTCTCTGCTGTCGTGAACAACGCAAATACTATCCAGTACATCATCCACTTTACCTGGACGGACACACACACACACACACACACACACACACACACACACACACACACACACACACAGATGTGAGAGAGAACAAAACAGAAATAGCACCCACAGTATCCAGTGTGCACGTGCTGGGACACGTGGAGCCAAACAGACGTGCCAATGCAGAAATGGAACATATGTTTCTGTGCTGTCAGATCACATCAGTGTGCAAGGTTAATGTCCCGCAGACAAAGCCAATGTGGGCCATTGTGTAAGCTAAATGAAATCCTTTTAAGTAGGCACTTGAAGGCAAACTAGCTCATTCAGTGGAAATACATTATCAATATCAAACATATTCACATATGTTACTAAAATAGTGAAAAAGCACTGAATGATAACGGTATGTTTGGAGGCATTAGCGGGCAGCAAGCATGCAGCCGGGTAAACGCACATAAAGCTGAATTATTTGACTCATTAAAAAATGAGTCAAACCAGAGGAAAGAGGAATGAAAACATCAGTTCTAAAAATGGTGTCCTCCACTCTCTCTCTCTCTCTCTCTCTCTCTCCCCCCCCCCTCTTCCTCTTTCCCTCGTTTGCTCCATCTGTGGCCGTCTGCTTGAGTAGCAGTTGAGGAAGGGGGGGGTTGTCATGGTAACCTGCCAGGAGGAGACTGTTCGCCAGTGCAAATCTAGGCGGAGGGCCAGAGTGCTGCTCTTCTGCCTCCTGGACCCCCCTTCTCCCTCTGGCTCATCCCTTGCAGTGATGAGGTAAGCAGGGAGGACCCCGACTCTCAGCCAAACACAGGATGGGATTCTAGCTTTCTTGTCCTGGTTTCAACTGGGACTTCATCTGTTGTGTTAGATATTCTCTCTCATGTAAGCATTTATTTTCAAATTCTCAAGTATGGATTCTGTTGAGGGTTAAAATATCAACAGTGAACAAAGACAAAATTTGAGGACATGCAGGCACCATAGGGTTTCATGTCAAAATAAGGGAGTGTACATTTGAACTATGAGTCATTTCAGTATCAAGGGATTAGTAAGTTTCATGCTTTTGACATGCTTTGTGTGACCGGTCAGTCTTTTACATCTTTTTATATTATTTCTGACAAGAAAAATAAAAAATAGAAATTCAATGTGTTAAAACATTTTTACTTTTCTGTCCAATTACTCCTCTTATGATCCATCACATTCATTTTGCACTAAATGTTGCAGACAGCTAATCACAATCTACGCAGTGTAAGGCTGCTGTGTAATCATTAGGAGGTGCATGCACATTCATATACTCTTTGCAGGTGCTGGATACAAATTATTTGCTAAACAAAATGATAAAAAAAATACACAGATTAGTGTCTTGTTCCCAATTTCTCTCCTATTCCACGGGGACCACATCTGGTGTCCATGGAGAACACAAGAATTAGGTTTGAGACACAGATATGGAGGTATTACTTTTGTCTTTTACACCTAATGTTAAAAAGGGATCTGTATCTGAACACATTACTATAAAAAAAAATAATAAAGGATTGAGGTGGCTGAAAATCAGCCCCAGAATTTGTGGGTTGTTGAGTTAGGGGAAACTTTATAAACACTGGGAAACGATGTCTGAGACAAATTTTTCTTTACTTGTCCCCATAAATTTTGCATAGGTGTTACTGTACATCCAGGTTCTGCTGTAATGTGTTTATTTCTGTTCTCGTGTCTTGTAGGCCTGATCTCGTGTGTTCCTGAATGGGGATGTGCCAGCACAGTTATCTTTTAAGTTTTCCTTTCTTTGTATAATAATTTTGTGTCAGGTTGTCCTGGTTTGTCGCAGACCCAGCGTGCAGGCTACTCTGTGATTCAATATAATAGATGCATTAACAGCAGATCAGCTGGATAGATCAATTACCTCTTACAATAGATCATCCATTTTCCACATCGCTTTAATTTTTCAGCCAGTTCTAGAACAACAACCTATTATGTTATTTAGCTAACAACAAATATCTGCATCAAGCAAGTTGTATGCATTGCATTTACACCCAAGCAAGATCCAACAGCCGTTTCGCCAGGATAAAATGTTAGCATTTATTACAGCGAACAAGGCTAACTGGGGGCATTTCCAGCCATTTTTTTGGCACAAAAAGTGGAAATTTTCTGAAGGGGTCCTGCTAATATTCCATCAATTTTTGTGTTAACTAAAAGTGGCTGCTTGTGTGAAGAAGCTGGACCATTACAATTTGTGATTATAGCAAACAAAACGGGTATCTTAAGCCAAAAAATATTTTTTCTTAAACCTAACCAAGTGGTTTTTGTGCCTGAACCTAAGCAAAGCAAAAGCACAGCATTGTAAATATGAAAGAAAGAAAGAAAGAAAGAAAGAAAGAAAGAAAGAAAGAAAGAAAGAAAGAAAGACAGAAAGACAGAAAGAAAGAAAGAAATGTAAATGCCAAATATAAAGTTCAGTTTGAACTTGTGGTTTTGCATAAATTTACTTAGCCAATATTTATTTGGTGACTGGATGGATCCAAACACAGTGCGAGTCCAACTGTTTCCAGATGTGCTCAGGCAGATCGGATCCAATTCCATTCAGGATGTAAGAATATAACCTCATGTAACATGGGGGGCAGTAAGTCCCAATTAACTGTCATGCCTCGTCTGGGAAATCCTGATCTGAATTAAAAGTTTTGGTGAGGAGTCTTTGAGCGAAAGTCCTCCAAGAACCAGACCAGTCAGGGTGGCAAACCTCAAAACATAAAGTACTCCAGGTGATTAATATGCGTCCTCCAAAGTCAAGAGTGTGCCTGGCCTAAATTCTATCTGTAGGACTTGTATTGCATTCCCTCTCACAACGTGCATTCAAAATGCCAGTGTAAAAATAGCAAACAGCAGCCCGCGGCAAAATATCCCAAAAGCCAAACAGAGCAGACAGGGGTCAAAATCGGCTGCTGTGATTTAATAACCAAGGTGATACTCACATATTCCTTCACATTCTTCGTTTTGACAGCCTTGTATGAGGAGTATGCTGGATAGAGCGTCCCGAAGGCGAGGCTGCAAAAAGCAGAGGAGCAGAGAAGCCTGGGTCAGAGGAGGGGGGACTCAGCTCGAGAACGTGGCCTCTGGGTGTTGACGCAGACACCTAACAAATGTGTTCCTGCTTAAAAAGCAGGTTAGCCGTGTTTGTTCTGAGCTTATGTATGCACACATGCAGCTTTCTGTATTACTGGGCCTCTTTTTCTTCTTACATTCAAGTAAACCCAGCCTCGCTGTGGTTTTAATCTGAATGGTGATGCTACAATACACATTTAAATGGGGAGCGTCTTGTCAAAACACACTGGCCTGATAATCAGGACAAAAAAAACAAAAAGGAGATCATGGAGTCAAGAAAACTGCAGTGAGACAAAGTGGAAAAACACACAAAGGTCTGGCAGGGGTGGGTCACCATGTGTCGGTCCACGTGCAGACTGGGACGCTGTGCACACAGAGCCGCGGGTTTGATGTGCATTTGGTGGCATCCTGTGCCACTGTGGGGATTTGTGCTGATGTGACAGGATGTTAAATGCTGAGTGAGGGGACAGCAGGGAGAAAACAGTTCAGTCAGTCAGTGCTTTGTCTGTATGCTTACAGTGGATTGTAATTCATAACAATCCAAACTAAGGGATGTCTACCTATGAGACCTACGCTCCCGGTTGTCTGTAGCCCGAACATATCTACTGTTTTTCTCAGCATTTAAGTCGGTCTAAGTGTCTGAGCTGCTCGGTCATGTGTGCAGTGCCTCTCAGCTTTGTACAGTAAGCCGAGGCGACTCCTACCAGGCCTCTGGGCCAGTAGACTCCCACAGCAGACGTCCCATGCCTCTTAATGTCCCCTTCTCAGGTTCACTTCTGAGTCTAAGGGCGTCCCGTCCTGTCAGTGATGCTTGAAGATCAGAGATATCTAGCAGAACGTATATTCATGCTGCTGATACACACATTTTAAGTTTTTCCAGCTACAAACAACTCATTTTTCTATTATACATCTTTTAAAAAGAAGAAAAAAAGAGGAAAGGCTGCATGTTTGGAGCTCAGAGCGACGATGAGAAATGATTGATCCTGTGGCGGATGTGCAGCAGCCATTATGGTGCAAATCCAGTCACATTGTTCCATCTCCCATCGACACATGACTACCTGAGGTGCAGTGAAGTGGAAGAGCCAGCTGGACGCCGCTTAGAGTAACCCGTGTGTTATCTTCCACTTATGTAATCCAGGCAGGCGGAATATTCATAAGGAGGTAAACAACAAAAACAATCTCCGCACCTGGGCCTTTCAAAGACGTCATTGTAGTTACATTAGAGGATTACACTACCAAGATTAATCACAATAAGATATTGACACGCAGGTCCAGTTGTCAGACAATTATGTCACAGGAAGTAAAAGTGTCTGAACAAAGGATGAGGATGTTGACAGCTGCTGGCTTTAGTTGAGTCATCCACACTGCTGGGATGTGGTGTGTACAGGTGGAAGCTGAGGCCCTGCTCATCTGAAGGAAAAACAACTGTAATACGTACCAATTAAAAAAATAGCCAAGTCATCCACGTTGATGTGGCCTTGTGCCTGCGCACAGGTCTAGTCACGGACAGATACATGGACGGATGGATAGGAACACATCCCTGACCGGCCTGCTGGGCCATCATATTTCACCCACTCATGTAACCATATGGTGCTGCTGAGATGCTCAGTCCACACATACAGGCTGTGGTGGGGTTTTAAACTAAACAAAAAAAGCCACAGCACGCTGTTTGGAGTCCTTGTCTGAAGCGAGGCTGGCATATTAAGCCGGTGTTTAGCTGAATGATGTGTCCGGTTAACGACTCCTTTTTCCCTGACAACACATCATCTGTCAGGTGGTTACCGTTAGCTAGAAGACGTTAGCTAGCAGCGGCTAGCAGCGCTGGATGAGAACCGCACCGCATCACCGCGTTAACTGAACCGACGGTTGGTGCAGACGGCTGCACACGCGACACCCTGGCGACAGAAGCTGTCCACGTTCACCAAATGTAAGAAGTTATATCTGCGGGACAGCACACACAGCCTAGCTGTGGTTGGCACGGCGCGGCTCGGCTCGGCACCAGACAGTTGATGAATGGACGGAGCCGCCGCTGACACTCGGGCTAACGTTTAAACACAACAACAGCCCAGCCCCGTACTCACACTACTATCCTCGAAATAATCCACGATACCATCTTGCCAGGACCGCCGGCCGTTAGCCCTTTTCTCCGCTTCCAGGAAAAAAAACGAAAGGTAATTAGCTAGCGGGCTAGGTGCCCCCCATTCCCCTCCAGGACGCGGTTTGGCTGTGGTGTGTTGCGAACCGGGAGGCTGGCCGGTGCTGCGCCGTCAGGTGGGCCGGCTGCAGCTGAGGATGTGCTGCAGTCTCTGGCTGAGAGCTGCTCCTCTCTCTGCCGCTGCTGGAGAGCGACGGGCTCTTAAAGGGCCAGGCACGGCCACGCTGCACAATGACACATTTTCACTTAAAGGACAGAAGGAAAGCAGTCCAGAGCTGTGACACGCATGATCCAGTGAGCTGCGTTAGTATGTAGAAATACTGAGAAAGAAGCCACGGAGCCCATGGTGAAGTGACAGGGACTGGTATTAAAGGTGCACATCGTGGTTTTGGGGAAATATTTCTTCCGAAGAAATGTAGAAAAAGATTTTCATTGACAGTTTTTCATGCCTGAAGAAACACTGTTTTCATGGCTGAATACACTGTACAAACAATGTGACACTAAGGGACAACACAATTTCATAGTTTTACTTTGTTTATATGTGGCGGACCCTGTCACCTTTCTAGTGTCAGACCTTGTTTTTCCTCTGAGAACAGCTTGTGTATCCAGTTATATAAGACTACATTTTAACTACATTTTGTCCCTTTAAAGATGTTAAATGAGATCTTGTTTGTGATATAAAAAAGGACCCCTCTGTATTGGGTCCTCCTTGGTTTGGTACATTCATTCCTCTCTGCCCTCATTTCTGTGATCTAGTTACTAATTCAGACCTGAGCAGGGAAAGCTAGGCCACACAGGACAGATATGAGCATTGGTAAAAACACAATCTGATATATAACACAGTCTGGTGTGAACACTGTAAGGCAGCCAAGAGAAAACACACTTTTGGACCTAATCATAAAATCATCAACAGATTATATGGTAATGAAAACAAAACTTTGCTGCAGCCTATATTCAGACATCAGCACACACGATGTAAACACATATAGGTTTTGTGGATAAAAAAAGACCATTAAACAAACAGTAGTTTTTGTAAACTTTATTGTGAAAAATCAAACAGACTGCTAAGATCAATATATATATTGATACAATGTTAATGGCCAGTAGTTCTGTTCAGCTGCAATTGTGATTCTTGAACAATGTTGTTGGAAGTCTGCAGTTCATTCAGCTCATGGGACAAAGATAGGTGACCAAAGGAAAAAAAAAAAAAAAGACACTGCCCCCCCTGGAGTCCTCCTGATCATTACCTTGTGGTGTATAAAAAGAAAAGACTTCTAACTATAGAAGTGAAATAAGAAAACAAAAAATACAAAACTTTGGTCTGCTTCCCCTCACTGGCTGCTTCGCAAATTCATTTTGGCCACAGAGGGCAGAAGCAATCAGCTGTTTAAAAACTCCAACAACAAAAAAGTCTACAAAAACAGGTTAACCTCGCTCCTATTGAAGAAAAATAATATCAAAGTTGTCAAAATAGGAAAGTTAGCCCAGTGCTCACATTTTGTCAGTCACTTATATGGTAGCTGAACCTCTGCTCAAAAGGCACGTCAGCTGTTACCTCCCTTACTCTCACATCTTACATATACAATGAAAACAACAAAACAAACACACTGACCTTAAATACAGAGTTAATCAAAAACAAAAAAAAATTGGAAAACAACTAGACAAGTTTGAGCGTACTGTGTAACAGCGATAAACGACCTCCTTCATCAATCGCTGACTAGCCCCTCCCCGTCTAATCCCTCCCCAAATCAAATGTTCTCTTTCCCAAAACCCAGACCTTCACTGCCCCAAAAACACCTACGCTCTTTCTTTGTACTCTGCTCTCTGCAGCTTGTACTCGTGTGTGTAGGTATGTAATGCATACTGTGTGTGAGTAGTGGAGTGGTCGTCAGAGGCTGGTTGTTTTGAGACAGTGCTGAGTATTAGGAACTAAGGGCGTGCTAGTTTAGGTTCGTGCGCCTTCAGTGTCCCAACAGCGTCCTTCACTGCGTGATAGATGATGTTCTTCACCTAGGGAAAAAAAACGACAGGGAAAGTTTGTTTAACAAGGGACAGACATGGAAACAATCACCTACTTAGACTGGCTATAGTTTGAAAATTGTCAGTACTTGTACAAACACAATACCTGAGATTCAGTGTGAAAAACATAAGATTTCTTCCCTATGACAGACAAGCCTGCAGGCATTCCAAACGAGCACTGAGTGCATTGTCCTTTCATGCTTCTGCACTCATGTCAGTATCGCATAAATTGTATTGTTTGCGCTAGATTTCCATCAATTATAAGAAGAAACTATGAAACTGAGTCTGCACTAGAAACACATTGAGCGCATACCTCTGCCAGGGCCTAACAACCCCCTTTAGTTCTATCAAGCCTAATTCAATATCAAATAAAACATAAGTCTGCTGAATTCATATTTTTATTTGTATCCACATCAAGCTGTACTCATAGATACAAACCACTTAAGTACACCAGATTTTTTTCAACAAGATCCATGCATTATTTCCAGAGAAATAAACAAAGATAACATTCAATGTGACACCCTAACTAAATGAGACGAAAGGCACACCAACCTGTAGTTTGTCTTCATGGTTTGTATGAGTAGTGGACAGGTGTCTGAACTCCTGGGTCAGCCTGAAACAGTGCCTCACGTGCTCAGGAGACACAAAGTCCTCCGCCACCTTGATACAGCTGTACAGGTTGTGCACCTGGGAGGGAAAGAGCACAGAATGAATACACATGTAAATGAAACAAGAAAAGATAAATGATTTCCAAATAAATAGATATGTACAGAGGGTCCTCTGTAAACAAAAATAACACATCTGACCTGGTGTGGAGCTCCAGCAGGGATAAATACGGCATCTCCTAAGAACTGTACAATGGCCCAACCCTGGACGCCATATTCTTCATAGAGCCTGCGGCGGAGCAGCTGGTCCAGGTACCAGCTCTGGTCATGAATGGGGTCGTGGTCTGGAGGGTTCTCTTGACCCTGCTCCTCTCCCACCTGACACATATGCATAAACTATGGTATGATCTGACAGGTATAAACAGGTATAATAAACAAGGACACAGCTGAAGGAAATAATCTGAATTCAGATTAATGTAAATTCTTAGAATTCAAGTAAACTTAAAAGAAGAGTTTTCTAAGGGGCAATCTGATTTCTGTTCATGCACTGCATTAATTATCTGCTGCCATCAGGCCAAAGGTAATGCATCTTTCCTTTAACTCATCCCTGTCTTTGTAAACCAGGTTAAATTGTGTTACAACTACAGCCAATGATAATGCAGCTCAAGAGATCAGAGGCTTTTTTAGGCAGAAATGAACTGGCTGCTGACCTTGCGGAGCAGTTCTCGGATCTTCTCAGCGTCCTTGGCAGCATAGATGTGCCAGAGAGCTCCAGGTTTCTCTTTAGCGTCGTACACCCTCCTCTTGGTCATTTCATCCACATCGCCCTCCTCAATGGTGGTCATGACCTCTGGATGACCAAACATAAGCAACAAAGCACACACATACAGGACACCAAAGGGTCATGAGCAGTGCCTCTAAGATGACAAGATTTTACAGAGTTTCCTCTTCAGGGTTTGACCTGTAATTGTTGATGTTTCAACATTAGTCAAACACAGCTGTCTTTTCCTTCCTCCTTGATGACTCGCTAAATGTATCATACTTGAGTCCTAAGGGTTCCAAGATCCATCTGCATTTCTCATTATCTGTGGCATAATACTTATATATAACTAATTAATATAAATCCATCAAACTGTTTGGCAACAATGGCACAAAGCTGTAGTTCTCAACTGGTGCCTAACAACCCAGTAGCTGGTCGCAAGTCTTTAATAAGTGGGCAGCAGGATTGTGAGAAATAACAGTTCTATTCTGAAGTGCACAATTTTTCAGAGCTTCACTTAAAATTCTGTTTGTTGCAGCATCATATGACTGTCATGACACAAACATCCCAAGCAGGAGTCCTGGGTGTTCATGTTTTCCTCCAATGAACTGAAAATGTCTTTTACAGAAGCTACTGATGCAGTCTTTGTCAAAACAGGAAAATGCCACCATAACAGCTTTCAGTTAATTTATTTAGCTAAGTGCATGTATGCATTGTAGATTACTGAAAAATCTTTTTTTTTCTTTTTTTTTGAGAAATCAATGAATATGGTTGAAATTTTCAATGATGTTTGGGTTGTGACTGAAGACAAATGTGGATCCTGTGGAAGGACCAGTTGACAACCACTGGGGCAAAGAAAAGGACGAGTTACAGACTACACAATCACATTCACTGACACAATGTTCACATCCACAGCCTGAGGTTGATCGTACAGAGCAGCTATCACTACCACTGGAAAAATATACTTCTCATTTTAGTAATAGGTTATTCAGAGTTATCAGAGAGGTGACACAGTGAAACAAACAAACACATCTCTGACAAATGTGTTTGCTTCTGTGGACCACGATCTTTTACCAGCTAAAAGGTTTTTTATGCTCAGTGTTCCTCTTTGCTACCTACCTATCCATGTGCATTAAGGGCTATGCTATATATGGAATATATTCATATATCAATTAATGTTCAATATGGCAGGTGACCATATCCTCATATTTGAGTTTTTAGTGTTGTTGCTGGTCTGCTTCGAACCACACAGTTCCAAATCACTATTTTAACTGACTTCAGCCTGACTCGTAGCTTCCTAATAGCTTTCACAGTCATCACAGTCTCGACCAACTCTGCTGTGAAGACTACTTGGAGATGGCTGTAGTAACATTATATAAACAAGGATTTCTTAATTCATTTCTGTGGCAGCAGCTCTCTCTCTCTTTCTCTCGCTTTCTCTCTCTCTTCTCTCTCTCTTCTCTCTGACAGTAAGTTAACACACACACACAACACAGCCCTGGCATCTCTCGCTACCTCACAGAGTCATCTTCTTCTTGTCACTCATCTCTTTCTATCTGGCTGAAAAGCACACGACAGGCTGAGGCATAATTCGGGTTTTGTTTGGGTGATGTGTCAGATTTTTGTAACATTAATTTCAAATACTAAATAACACATTTTCAGTTTTTTTTTCATTTTAAGTTCACATCTCTCGTGTAATGTTACACCTATTTTTAATGCGACTGGTCCCTCCTCTGGCCTCAGTCAACATTTGAGAATTTACTGTATGTTCTTTTACAGAGACTTTTTATGACAACATAATGATCGGATATCGCAGCAAAGTCTAAAATATCTACATAGATATCTAAATATCTATTTCTATCAGTCAGCCCTCTGTGCATGCATTTAACCATAAAATAGTGAGGTGACTTATATGTTGGTGTAAACTGACCCAATTTATTATTATCTGGCCACTAACATGATTCCTTTACAGCCTTAAGTTCAGCTGCCAGGACTAATCAGTAAATGTCTGATTATTCAGATGTGATTGTAAAATCCCCTGGTCGTAAGAAGAAAAGGGACTGGTGTATGATGACAGTGTGCCTGTGGTCACACTGTTGGGTGTGTGTCAGTGTCACTCTAATGAGTGACAGGAAGCCAGCAAGGGAACAGGGAAGCCAATTCTAGATGCCCTTCATGGAAACTTTTCTCCCACAGTGTAAGAACCAGAGCACAGCTGGCCTAAGCTAACAGGAAAAGAAAAAACTCCCAGTGCATTTATTATTTGTAATCTTCCGTGAACTCCTTGTCAATTCATGGAATTTTTGCACTGAATGACTGCCATACAGGACACATTTTTACTCAACCCTGAAATCTATGAAGAAGAAAATCAGAAACTCCAAAAAGGCAACAACAGGAATTTCAGTGCCACCTGTTATTAATTTAAGGTGTTAATAAAGGTTTACATAAGAATTTGCAAACATACCACAGTAGAAACTAAAAGATTGGGTCCCTGTGCTCTGGCCCCTACTTTACAGATAATAACAGAAGGATGAGGGTCGGACACGGGGGAGTGAAGAAGGGGAGTTAGTCAAGAGGAAGGGCATGCTACTGAAGTGATACAATTGAAAGTCTACAGACCTTTGCGTCCAGACATATCTCCCTCTGTGAATGAGAAATTTTATCACAATGTAAATGAGCGAGACCCACTGAAGGGTATTTTCATGGTCCCATTCAAGCCAATCAAAGCTAAAACATTACTATCTAAAGCGATAAAGTAAAGTGCATGACGTTCTGGAAACAGCTGTGAAAGTATTTGTAAAGACTGTTAAGGAGGGATCACATAGATCAAGGACGAGCGATTAATTTCCTGTTCCTGAAATGACAACTTAAAAGTGTCCGTGTGATATTGTACAAACCAGGTTTTTAGGTAGTAAAATTATTCTCAGTGAATTTGAAAAAGAGTAATGCTTTTGATAATGTCTGATAATTAAATTACATGTGTACCTGACAAGTGTAATGCAAGAAATGGTTTTCAAATGTGAGTGAGAGCCATAGTGAGAGAAAAAGGGAGACCAAAGGGATTGTTTGTTTAAGTCAACTGACCTTGCTCCTGGTCTCCCTCTCCTTGAGGGATGCCAACATACACCATGACATTGACGGCATCAGAAACATCCAGATGAAGGTTAGTGGTTCCCACCTTCCTGTCCTCAGACGAGGTTAAGCCTGAGTGAAACAATTACATTGAGGGAGTGAAAGAGAGCTGATGAAGACTGAAAACAATGGAGGGAGGGGAAGAAAGAGACAATCCTTCTCACCGTAAGCATTATACATCTTAGGTCCAAGGTCAGGACGCACAAAAAAGTTGGGCAGACGGGCAGCAAGGTTTAGACGACCATCTCTCTTTGTGTACTCGGGCAAAGGCAGGTTATCCATCAGATCGTCAAACCTGCCAAAAAAAAATCCCAAAAGTTAACATCAGATGCATATATTTTGTATCTAACAAGGGAAGTAACTGGTTCACAAAAATGTTTTTGCATTTATGACATGTGGAATTCCTCATAGTAACACAGTCAATAAAGTTATTCAGCATTTTAAGTAAGCGTACACATGAAGGTCCCAAAATGAAGTACCAATCATCAAAGCACCAGGATGGGTAAGTTAATGCCAACATCAATTATTTAAAATAGGGTCAAGAGTTGTGTGTCAGATAACATAAATTAATACAACATATTCCATACGTACCAGGTGACTTAAAAATGGTGTGAACATTTGAATCTAATTTTTGCATGTGATAGTTATAATCTTAATTGCATATTTAACTAGTTTGTATACCACAACCTCCATAATTCTATTTTATACATAATTAGCAGTATACACATTTGTAAATGACCTCTAGTGACACACAAGACACACAAGAAGTAACTTATTTCTTGGTTTCTTACCGTGTGGGCATCATGTCCCTGAAGTCTTCACCTGGAGGCCAATCCTTCAATTTCAACACCATGGGACTGCCCTCAGCATCCTGCAATCGCTCTGCATTCAAAGAAAAAGAAAGTATTAGCTGCCATGTCTGCCACAGAGAAAGAGTTACTTAAATTACAGAGTGGTAATCCAAAATAAAAATAAGAGTCATTTAGGACAAATAGTTTAGGAACTCACTGGAGATGACCTGGAAGCCGTCCCAGAAGTCTCGCACCTTCACATCAGAGATGATAGCACAGTTTCTACAGTTGACCAGGTCAACATCCTGGTCTCCAAACTCCCTACTGAAGGCATCAGGCTGCCACAAATGACTTTTCAGGCGTTTCTCTATCCCTGACACCAACACAGGCTGGAAAGAAAATCAAACACTGTCAGCGCCTTAAAGTTTCCCATGAGAAGAGAACCTTAATAATATAAATCATGATTCTTACTTGTCCCTGCTTCCAGCACTCTCTGAAGATCTTCCAGTTGTTGCTGTTGCTGGGATCCTGTAGACACAGGAGCCGTCCGTCACAGAGCCAGGAGTGTGAGGTATGTGGTTCCAAGACACTGAGGCCCATTACGCCGTCCTTGCGCCCCCCCAAGACACCAAGCTCACCACCCTCAGAGTTTCCAGTCCGACGGCCTTCTGCCTTCTTGGTCTCCACAACCGAGGCGATGATGTGATCGAGGAAGTTTGGGAGGCTGCTCTTCAGCTTGTCACTCTGACAGATAAAAGACACATTTTGATTACTGAGTCAGTACTTGTACTTCCACTGACATCATTTTGAGTAAAAGTCTAATTAAATTAATACAATAAAAGATCTGGTTCATTACTTCTACAATAAATGGCAATGACAGTCTGTGATCAATTCTGTAAAATCTAATCTTTTACCATTTCAATTATTCTTGTTGAAACGGTTTTAGCTGACTCACTGTATTTTGAACTTGGGATACACCAACTGACTCACTCGCATTATTTCATGCATTGTTTAAAAATAGAAAAACCAAGAGACTGATGAGTCTTAAATAGGGAAAAATCACAGTTTGCCGTTTTAAAAAAGATTTATATTTCTCTTTTGGTACAAATCACCAACACAAAATCAGGTGTTCAGCATTATATAAGTATATCATTTAAATAGCTAAAGACTTGACACATAGTTTTCCTGTCTTTTTTTCCCCTGAACTGTTTGGGCTGATAAAAGTTGTATTCGTACGCCTGCTGAGGTAAAGACGGAGGGGAATGGTACTCCACTCTCTCCAGGGCCCTGGGGGAGTTTGCCTGGTCCAGAGTTGAGCAGGTCTCGGAGACTGGATCCCTCAGGTTTGGACTGGGTCATGCTGGAGCCCAGTAACAGACTGTTAAATAGCTTAGGGCTGGAAGCAGAAGGCTTTGACAGGGCACTGAGTGAGTCCAGGCCAAAGGGAGGCCGACTGTCCCGACTCATCATGGAGCGAAGTGAACCGGATTCTGTGAAGAAGATGGCAAGAAGAAGGCTGTGATGCAACTTCACCTTTAATATTTATTTGGACTTTCTCATGCACTAACATTACAGTGACTCAGCAATTGCTCTTTCCCTCTTACCCTTGGTGTCATCCTTGGCTTTCTGTGTGGCCAAGTCTGCCAGCCAGTGCAGGGCAGAGCTGTTGCCCTCGCCTGAAGAGCGCGCCTCCTTGGCAGAGGACTGGGCGATGTTACAGGGGGAGGATGTACCACTAGTGGAGTTACTGGTACTGCCCACAGTTTCTCCTCCCCCACTGTCTGATGGTGCTGTTGTTTGCGTAGGTTCTGTTTTTATCGTTGATGTTTCTCCCTCTGATTTTGGAGTGGGGCCAATACCAGACGTTGCAGCCGCGAGGACACCGCCACTGCTTGTTGAAGACTGCCGAGAAAACACAACCATAAATTAGAGCCTTCGGGTTCAACACTTCCCAACGTACAGAAATTCAGAACTAAGGAAAAAATAATACTGCACAACAGTACCTGTGAAATCCCATTAGGGGCACTAGGGCGCACTAGAGGCTTGGTGTGACGACTGGCACAAGGGCAATTGGCCTTAATACCCCACTTTCCTCTGGCTGAGTGCACCATGTCCCCTATGTTGTACAGAGCTAAAAGAAATAAAATCTATCATTAAAGCTCTTACTGTATCAATAAATTATCTTATTCTATACTTGACACTTGTAAGGAAGGAGTTGATACATTTTGGATTCCATCATAATGTACTTTACCTGTCCCAGGTATAATCTGCGTAGGCATGAGGTTCTGGGGCTCATGAGGTTGGCCTTTGGCACACTTCAACCATGCGAAAACCTCATCCTCTGGACCTTCATCTACATCTGAGGGAGAGGACGTTTTGATCAATGCGCTCAACATTAAAAAGATCTCATTACACATTGACATGTTTTTATAATTAGAATAACATTATTGGAATAGTAACCCTGTAATGATACATTTAACTTTGCATCATAGATTTCCACCACCGTGATGACTCACCCTCCCTTGGCCTGTTCCTACGGAGGCGATAGCAATCCAGACAGACTCCAAAGCCACACTTGCGGCACACCCAGTGGATATTGAACAAGGTGGTCTCACACACGTCACACATTTCTCTGACACCTCGTACAGCACGCTTCCACGCCACTTTCTCTGAAGGACCATTAAAAAAAAAAAAATCACAGTATGTAGAATGTTTTTGCAAAAATATGCACTACAAATTCATATTAGAAAAGGTAAAACACAAATTTTGGGGAAAACATTGGCTCAGGTGAGGTCAGTGAGATGTTCCTGTACTCACGGTGAGGCTCCACCATCATCATGGCCTCCTTCTCAGACATGACCAACTGACAGAACTGGTCTCCCACATTTGCCAGGATGTACTTGGATGTATCGAGGTCAAGGCCTTCTTGGACAGCTGGTGCAGGTAGCCACAGACCCATGGCCATGGAATCGCTCTGTTGAGGACTGAGGAAGCCTTCCACACGCAGTACACCTTTACGAGTGAAAGCCAACCTGGTAATGGGCAAAAATTAGAGACAAATTCAGTAACAAATCATTGTTGGCGATGATCGCTTCTTCTATGCTGATAACTTTGCTTTCAGAATGCAATGCAAGACACTGAGCAGCACAAGCATATAAATTCTTACCTTCTGAAGTGGAAGAAACGACAGGCCACGTTTGGGTCGTCATCATCATCGCTGTCTTCATCTGCAGTTCGATATTTACGGTAACGCTCCAGGCGGCACTCGCGGCACTTGTGCAAGTGAGGGGCCACATTTATGCAGGAGCCATCCTGAAGAAAGGACTCACCAGACTGTTTCAGACGACGCACCTTGCTCTGGTCTTTTAGTACAGACTGGCCCACTGAAGGAGACAGCTTAGGGTTAATTTCATTGCTTAGTTTGCCATCAAAAATGGTTCTTGGGTTTTAATGAGAGGACAATACCCACCTTTGAAAGGCTTGTTACGTGGTCGGCTCTTAGCAGCCCCTTGGACTTTAGATTTCTGCAACATGGCCCCATCTTTGGGAGGTTGTGGTGGTCCTCCTGGGACTTGGCCTTTGTCTGGGCCGTCCTCATTGTCACTCAGGTCTGATAGATCGCTGTTGCTGCTGGACTCAGAGTCACGTTTCGAAGATTGGCCCCTTTCCTCCAGGGTAAACTTCTGGGACTGGTTTTGCTCAAAGGACACAGGGGCCTCCTCCATTCCACCAGGGCCAGTGCTTCCAAACAAGGGGCAGGCTGAGGTGGATGAAGGCATCTCAGCAACTTCTTGCTCCCCCTTTGTCACAGTCCCTTCACTCTGTAATCTCTGTGATGAGGCTGGTGCTGGAGAGGACGAAGAGCTGGGTGATGCGGCTGCTGAGAGTGCCGGGAAAGGGGACGACAGAATCCCCTTAGGCGGTTCTGCCATGGTGAACAGGTTTGGCTTTGTCTCTGAGGCCGGACCAAGGGTTTGTGGCTCAGCCCCAGTGAGGCCAGCAAAGGAGGTGTGGGAGGTTTTGTCCCCATATGCCAAAAATGTATTAGCAGGTTCTTTGGAGGCCTGCAGAAAAAGGTTCTGGTGGCTATCTGAAGTATTAAAACCAGATTGTAGCCCTGAGCCACTGACAGAGGTCCCATTATTACTGCTCTTCTTAGAAGTACTTTGAGCCCCAGAGGCAGCACCAATATTTAGACCAGAGCTTCTTCCTCCTACAGAGCTACCCATGCCCTGGAAGACCGACGATGATTTGTTGAGTACACCATTTCCAGTCGGATGGGTCTCAGGCACTTTGGGCTGCTCAGGCTTTTTCAGCCCTTCAGTGGAGGCTGTGGACTTGAAAAGGCTTGGGGGTTCTTTACTCAGGCTCTCTGACACGGCGGTGAAGTAATTTGTGTCCTTGGACTGGGTCTGACCAGCAGCTAGGCTCGGGCTGGAGCCAGAATTTTGGGTCATGCACTGGAAAAACAAGTTTTGGTCTTGCTGGGATTGAGACTCAGTCTTTGCTCCACCAAAGCCGAAACCAAAGGGCCTCGGAGTGTCCTGGGAGGTTGTGGTAGCGGTAGGAGCTCCATTGGTCTGAGAGGTAACTTCTCCAAATACAGAGGCAGTGGGCGCAGCCTGGGGCAAACGAAAGCCTGATGCAGTTTTAGATCCCTGAAAAACAAAATGATCTGATAAAATGGCAGAAACCAAACTATGATCACTTGCAAAGGGATTATATAATGGTATTGATGTTGAGTACATATTGACCAACTTACCTCAGTCTGGCTTCCCCAGGTAGGGGCTTTAGGACTAAAACCCACAGAGGCAGAAAGTGCCACGCTCGGGCCGCTGTCATGTGACCAAGAAATGGTGACAGGCCCCGGGGAAACAAGAGCAGCTGTTTTGGAATAAGCTGACTGGGAGGCCTCCTCTCGGTCTGGTTGGGGGGATGGGGAGGCCTTGGGGGCTGGAGCTCCAGGGACCAGGCTTGGCATCTGGCCTAGTGAGGGGAAAGATGTGGTGGAGAAGGGAGAGGGGGCTGGTTTGAGGGGGGGAGGGGTGGGGGTGTGAGTTACAGCAGTGGTGGAGTCTGCTGCCCCTTGTGTTGAGATCGAGCGACCATTTTCTTTGACGTGGGCAGGATAACGTGGAGGAGTAGCATTTGATTGATCCATCTGGAGTGAGGAATTGTTGTTGGGGGATGACACTCTGCCCTGAGCAAAGGTTCCTTCTGAAGAGCCTCCGTTTTTAGTTGTGCTGCTGACTCTTTCGGCTGAGTCTCCAGCCCAGATCCCCATCCCTTCCACTGGAGATTTGTTGGAATCACCACAGTTTTGGCTGTCAGCTCCCGCATCTGCTGCTCCTTTAAAACGTTTCAAGTTCAAGTCATCCTCACCTTCGGAGGCAGTCCTGCGTCTGCGTCCACTGTCACCCTTCATTGTTTCACTGTCCTTCCTACGACGCCCATTCTTACCAAGCTAAAATGAGGGAATATGTGAGGAGGTCATTCTATTAATATACATTATAAAAAATGCCACTTTAGAGCTAAAAATACTTCACTTTAACAATTCATACAGAACAGTGCAACCAATTACAGAGTATAGTTAGATTTATAATATGACAAACTTACCTCTTCCTCAGCCAGCATGACATGTATTACACGAGGATCAACCATCTGATTTTCTTTTCCCTGCAGCAAAAACAGGGCTTTTGAGTGACTCTGATAAAAATGACCCAAATATATATAGCAAAACAAAAGCCTTATCTTAAGAATAGTTTTATTTCAACAGATTTCTAAGGTGAGCCTGATACTTATGATTAGTTCAGAGCAATGTTGCTAATCTTCATAAAACCTTTAATTTCCCTTTTTCGCAACATATCCCACTACACTGACTCAACCACCATATCTAGGTTTTTTCCCACTTTTGATCATAACACATATCTGTGCCGCCATGTAAAGTATAGCAAATTACGTAGCTCTAATCCACCTCTAAGTTTACTTAATTTTACAACTTTTATTTACTTTTGACCTTTGCCCACTACAGAGGAATACACTAAACAGTTCTCCTGACACACCCCTTGCCACTTAGCCTCATCATCTCCACAGCAATGGTTCACCAATTCTCCGACGATGCGCCGGCTTATCTGTTCACACTGGTTTGGTTCACCAATAATACATCCCTGATACTACCTTAAGAGGCAGATCAGCGCCAGAGCGAAATTTCACATCTGAAACTTTCACACAGAGGAGGATGCGGAGAATTGGCACAGGATCCCCGCATGCAAACGGCATAGGGGCTATTATCTAATGAAATATGCGTTCCAATTCCCATTCTAAAGCGAGTGTTTTTTACCTTATCTAAGGTAATCTCCATAATGTGCGAGATAGGATCGTGCTGTGAGACCAGTCCTGAGGCCCAGCACTCCTCAAACTCTGGCTGGTACACACGAACCCTTCGTCCTTGAATAGTGTATGAACCTGTGGGCATTGACAGGAAGAGATGTCGTTAGAGTTACATTCTGGTAGATTTAAATGAAACACATATACTGAATGGATGGTGCACTAGATCTTATATATAATAATCATGGCATATTAGTTTTGTTTGAGAAGTGAAAGCATCAGACCAATAGCTGAGCAGAATCACAACAAATGTAAGCAGCATCATGGCAACACAGGGCTTCAAATAGCAGCAGTCCACATTTTCACAGTGATACCTTATGCATCAGCCTCAGGTGTTAGTTGGTATTTAAACAATACTACTTTATGTTGTTCAGATTGTTAAACTTGCTTGAATATTGAATTTACAAACCTAATCTTTATCCTAACAAGGAATAACAACTGGCGGGGGTATTTCGGTATTTTTTCAGAATCAAAATTCCTTTATTTGTCCTGCAAAATGGGACATTTCTGTGTCACATCAGTCAAAGGACAGTAATATTACAATAAACAATACTAGTAAGAAATTAAAAAATAAATAAAAAGATAAGAAATAGAATAGTAATATTGTCCAATATGAACAGTGTAATTATATACTGTGTTGCAGTCTATTGTTATTAATAAATAGTAAATATGGGTATGAAAAATTGCCCAGGTAGTGCAAATCCTGGTTTCAAAAGGATTACCAAAGATTATCTTTATATCAAATGTGCACATGTGCTCATTTGCATACTCATAAGTTTATTTTGGGTGACAACCAAAATGTGTTTACATGCTTTAATGCTCAAAAAGCAGTATTCACATAACGTCCAGTGCTGCAGCTCTGTATTGGCCCCCTGTCTTTAACTTTCAAGATCTTAACCATGTACAAACACTTACAAAACTGAATGGAAGGAGATGAAGAAAATAATAAAGCATTCTGTATCCATTTTTTCTTAAGCATGAGATCATTAGCTCTACAACCCTTCATACACATGCATCTTTTTTATGTCTGGTTAGATATTGCATTATAGAGTAGGTTATTAAGATGCTGTAAAATCATTCTAAAAATAGATCAGAAGTAAATAGTACTGTACAAGATGTGTAGCCCAAACAGTTTGTGGACATAAAAGCATGGAATAAAATCACTCTCTTCATTTCATCTCATGCACATCAACAACTCAACAAGAACCAGGCTCGAAAATAATATAGTGCATTAAAATGTGTCTATGTATTAAGATGGTGCTGCAGCACTATTTGACTATAAAACTCTGAGCCAAGTATCAGTGCAAAAAAAACGTGTTCCCCCTGTTGCATATTGTGTCTTTGCTATGTCTCATTAACATTTTCTCAGTAATAATTTACAGTGACTGTTTTAGTGCATCGGTATTATACCTTTACTACTCATCTACATTTTGAATTTCAAATGGACATTAACTTCAAGGTTGCTATTTTGAGCAGGTGCCCTAAATAAAACATCGTACTATAAAACACAGAGGGGTAGTAAAAACATCATAAAACCTGGTGAAGGTTGAGTCCTACCCTTCCTGAAGATCTCCTGCAGTTCAAAGTCAGTGTGCCAGCTGGAGATGGCAGCATGCAGGGAGGGCTGCTCCAACAGCAGAGGGTGTCTTAAGTCTTTATCAACCTGAACAAGGACACAAACCACACTGTCCTTGAATTGTGATACTAGTGCAGCATGGATGTCAAACAGAAACGTGTGAAACTGCACATTAGAATATCACAGAAACTGTTATTAACTGTTATTATTACATTTGCTTATTATTTTGTTTTGCAATTGTAGACCAAAAAACAAAAGCACAGTGGGATTAAATGAACAATTAATCAAATCAGAGAACCATAAAATGTTTTGGGTAATTTCTGATGAATGTGATAAATAGTTTATCACAAAGTAACTGGTTTGAAAACTCATAATTTTTGCACTCATCACTTCTAAATGATAATAACAAACAATGTAAAGCAATTGTACATACCTCAAACCTCTGGACAGTTTTGTTATCAGCCAGGAATTCAAAATTCTTGCTTCCAAAATACTCCACAGGAACCAATGTTCCTAATCCGACTCTGTCTACCAGGGAGCGGAAGACCTGAAGAAAAGGAGAACACTGTGTTTAAAAATTCTACTGCAGAGAGGCAACAGGAAAAGAACTGATTTTTCTAAATGATACTTAAGCCATCTGGGCTATGTTTACACCATCACTGTTTTTTAGAACAGGATGCCAGACCCAAACATAGCGCCTATTTAATAGAATAAGAAGTGCTCTCCTGGTGCATAGGCAAAAATAGTTTCCAACTTCAGGAGTGTTTTTCATGCCTGCCTCACCTGCAAATTCCTGCATGGACTTGACATTGTGATGACAACGTATGTTACTGAACCTCTTTCCTCCACTGAAGTAAAGTTTTATAAGCATAATTCCTTCCTAGATGAAATAATCATACTATCTGTCATAACTGACCTTGTTTGCAGTTTGAGATGTCCTTCAACAGACATCTCCATTATAATTGTGATGTATGGGGAAAATGCTTTTCGGTTGCAGGTGAATTTATGGACACTTGGCAAAACTGGAAGCGAGGCTGAGCAGCGCAACTGTATGCAGATCTAAATAATACATTCATGGTTACACATCACAGGTCTATGTGCCTTGAACTTTGTAGTCATTATAAAGTGAGTCACATTGGATTCTCTTGTTTTGGCTCATATAATCACATGACCTTATACAATGGCCATTGGTGTGGAGCACAAACAAGACAGAAACAAATATTCGAGCTGCAAGCGTAACCAGAGTTCAACTGGGGTAATAGGTTATATGAGCCCAGCCTAGGTGTGGAGGGTGGGCCTGGGCAGTGAAAGGTATCTGTAGCCCATATCAGGGTCTTGTCTAGGGTTTGACACTAGTATGAGAAAAGTGCATTTTTTATTTCTAAATGACTCTAAGAGACCTACTGAAAACAGAAAAATACACACACAGGAGAAGCTATCTTCTCAAAAATGTGTTAAATGTTGTGAGAAATGAAAAACACTAAGTGAACAGAATATAAAAATAATACATATAAACTGTGTAATTAAATGTTGAAATGAAACGGGCTTGTTACTGACTTAACAATGTTCAGTGTCCAAACATGAGAATAATAGTCAATCTCAAAGCTGAATCAAATACAACCATAGCTGCCATAGGTTTAACCCTATTTGGCAGTAGTGGTTGGCCTTCTACTGATGCTGATTCTCCACTTTAACGGGTAATTTCAAGGCTTGACATTTAGGCATGATATGGACTACCTTGCTTCCCACTGTGTAACTGGGCACTTACCAGAGCAGGCCAGGCTGTGGCCGATGCTGGGGCTCCAGTAGGCCCAGTGCCATCACCCCGATTGGCCCAAACAATGGAGTCTTCCACCAACACGGCTTTCACCCCCTCATCATACACCTGAACCCAAGAACACCGCTGCGAAGCATTCTCAAACTCCACAAATACCTGAAGTTATAAAAAGAGAGAGAGCAACAGCATAAACATCGGATTGACATCAAATGGTTAATATAAAACGGCTGTGCTATCTGGACTAGACTGCTACCTCAGGAGCTGACCAGCATTCATCAGCTCTGAATTTTGTGCAACTACAACAGGTTTTTTCATTTAAAAAATCAGTTTGAGGTGAAAATATGTGTGAAATAAAAATTTCAGGTAACCTAACACATAAAAAAATGAGACTAAAAGACTGTTACAAGTGGACTGGCAGGATACCATCTGCCGGGGTCTCTTCAATGGACAAGAGCTCATTATACACTCAATCAGTTAAATTACTGTGATTCAGTCCTGATTAAAATGAGTACTCGAAAATGAACATTTCTAGTCTGTGTGGTTTACGTCATTGTTTGTAAACGTTTCATGCTGTATCATTTATAATAGTATGGAATGTTCTGTCTGCATACAGCAAGTTTGCATGTGTTGCTGGTATAACATGATCAGACACAACTTTGTCTTGTGCACATTTAAGAACTACACGTTGGCCCTGTTCTGTTAAAGCAAGAACTCAAAAACACACTTCATTTTATGTGGAACTAGTGTCGAAATCTGTCTAAACTCATGAGGTCTGCCTGCCAATCACTAGTTATCCTGCTGCCTTGATTTAAAGAGAAAAAAAGATGATTCATTTGCTTAAAATGGAAGAAAAAGCCTTTAAAAAATAGCCGTTTGGATGTTGGTATCGAACATAGTTTGTAACGTGAGCACTGTATTTCTACCATTAACCTCACCACTGTCACAATTAAAGATACAATAGCTGTCACCATGGTAAGTCTGCATAGTTGTGAAATCCTGTCTAGCATTGCCAACCATTATGCAGTGTTTTGGTGCCCAGTAAGTCTTTAAACCCATTAAAAACTGGACTGCCTGGGTCATATTGCAATGTCTTGCAGTACCTTTAACATTGCATTGTATTAATACCTAGTTAATAACTATGTATAGACATTCAGAGCTTGAATTTCTTGCTGCATGACCTGTAGACTGCAGTCCTTATAGTCAGCGAGTGGGGGTCTCTGGATACAAAGTGGAGAGATGTTTACCAGTGTTCATTTGCATGAACCAGCAACACAGTAGTGACACAAAGCTGGTTGAAAATCAGCAAAGTTCCCCTTTAAGTGATTTGTTCAACAGTATGCAAGTTCTGCATCATCTCCTCTGCGTCAAAATAACTAAGGGTACAACTGGTATGCACTGATGCACAACGGATGATCCAATAGAACAATGGCATTAAGTAACTTTGACAACAGCTGGGCTCCCTGTATTCATGCTCCAAGAGATTAGGCCCATGGACTTTTATCACACCTGCTTAAGACAACATGACACAGTCGTAAAGTCGATAGTGAAGGTTTATTACTTTGTTAGATTTTGAGAAGTAAAACCATTCAGACACAGCTAAGCATTTCACATAAGCTGCTGAATTTAACAGAGCAAGCTGTGAGAACCTGACCGTGCTGTTATCAGTCTGACTCCCCCATTCGACCCTTTGAGTCAAATCAGACTTGTTAAACTCGGAGGGACATTCATGGAGTGTCATTAACACAATTTATGGAACTAACTAGCTAAGAAAGGGATATGAAAATAATAAGTAAGTGAGGGAGAAATATTAACCATAAGCTGAAACTTAACTTAACTGTCCAAAGCAAGAAAGTGCCATGAAAATAAATAAATAAAAAGCTCTGCAGGCTTTGAGGTGGCACATTTACACAAGATGATTCCATCAGCTCTGGAGTCTACACTTTGAAAGGTTGGTTCACTCAAATTTCAAAACAACATATTTTTAAACTTATTTCCAGCCCAGCAGATTTTATCTGGTGAGGTTTTTTCAGATATCTGCGTTTTCTGTCTTGTCCGCAATGCAAGTTTGAAAATAAAGTTTGTAGTGCTCACAGCACTGTCAGTTTACATTTCAAATTCTAAACAGCTACATCATACAGTTTCCACAAACAGGGGGCCTATTCTGTATAAGACACAGACCTCCAAGTGAATCGTTCGCATAGAGATAATTTCTTGAGTAGACAATACAATATTGTATACAATGAAAACTGTTCACAACAAGGTCTGGGGTTTATGAAGAGTAAGGGGGCCACTGTTCGTATTAAGACACACAGATGTTGATTTTTATGTCTCTTTTTATAGCTCTGACCACCACTTTTCTTTGTATTGGGCTGGCAGCAGGACTCTCAGAAACAGTTATCTCAGAAAATAAAAGCTAGACAACATCAGCTGTGTCCAAGCAGCTACAACTCAAGGCCCCAGTCTTAGCGGCCAGTGTTTTTGATGTCAGATGTCAGTTGAAGTGACCGGTGAGTTTCAAAATTCTTATCTCTGGTCAAAACAACTCACACAGCCAATCACTGCTATCTCTAAGGCAGCACAGACTTCTATAGAAAAATGAAAATAGTTGTTGAAGAGCGAGTCATATGAAATTTTCAATCCAAACTGTGTTTACATTTCACCATTGAACATGAAGGAGTGAAAGCAAATCCCTCTGAACTCAAGTCAGTGTCACAGCATACCAAACAGGTGTTGTAAAGCATGACAGTCACATAATAGTAAACTGTTATGTTTATTTAATCATTTGTCACTGGTGTCTGTCTGGTACAACTGTAAGAAATAACTGAGAAGACACTTGAAGGACTTCATAAAGTGGTTACACAGCTTTCAAGCTAAGGTTTGGTAATATATCCCAAGTAATGTGGTGAACCCTGTGGTGAAACCTACTAGTAAAAGTCCAGATGACACCTTAAGTCACAATACTGTATGGATACATAAGCTCTTTAAAAAGTAATGTTAAACCTTCCTCCATAAATGTTCACAGACCACTGAATCTAGACTCCCAAATAAAAAAAAAAAGAATGATTGTCCAGAGAGACCACAGATGTCATGCTGTCGTAAGTCTTACAGGGTTACCAATTTTTATTCATGAAACCCAAACACTTCAAGTATCACAGTGGTAACTTTGGTAACACTATTGTCACAGAATCTGCCATATCCCCAAAACTTCCCGGGTTCAAAAATTTCTAGCTGTTAGCAACAACAGCAGCCAGTTGATTGTCATAATTTTTGCGCAGTGTTACTTGTGAAGTTGTTTAGACACGTGGTTCATGAGAAAGCTGCAAGCATCAATACAGGAGGCCAATCAATCAGCACTGCACTAGACCATAAAAATCCTCAACACGGTTGCATTAAATATCTTGATACAAGATACAGAAATAATGGTAGGGCAGAAGATAATACATTCTGCCACTGGAAATAAAGACATTGAAGCAACAGTACCATTAATGTTTTTATCATTGATGGATCTCATCTATCTGTGAATATCCCTTTAGGTAAATGCACACCTCAGAAGAGAGACCCAGACCTGTTCTAGTAAAAAGATTTAAGTATGCACACTCTCATTTTATAGAAAAAGGAAAACTGTAATCATTTAGTGATAGTGGTAAGAAACCCAAAAGCCTGCCCAGAGCACAGTCACCCATTATTTTCATTTAAAAATTCTAGTGTTGTAGTATTCGAGATAACTTTTTGAAGGTCTCTGTCTAGTCTCGATCTCAGATAAAGAGGACTCTGGATTTTCATTACTAAGACCAGTTAAGACTGCTGCTGGGATATGACTGTATTCAATTACTGTGGTTTGCTACATACTGTACTTAATGATGGTTTCTGTAAGAAGGAAAGACCCACCCAGAAAACCTGATGCATGAAACAAAATATTGTACTGTGTTAGACTGATAACAAAACATAGAAAGAGGGGGGTTGAATAAAATGGTTAAGTTGCCTTCAGCTCATTTGTGTTTGTGTTTATTTGGTTCATAATCATACAATAGCCGAAGTGTACAAACATATGCACAATATCATGTTAATATGTATAAATAAATCTACTCTATTTCTTACGTTTTTCTTATATCGTTTATTTTTTACTATTACTATTATTGTTTATTACTGTCCTTTGGCTGCTGTGGCAAAGTTTGCTGGACAATAAAGGAATTCTGATTCTGAAATCCCATTAATCCTCACTCCACATAGTTTTCAACTAGTTTAATCAAGGAAATCACCATTTTCTTAACTTGTGCCTTTGAATACCTAAAATGCTTTTAAAGCACTTTGTGTATCTCAATAAATATTTTTTGAACTAGACAACTGCTAACTGCTCTAAAAACTGGATTTTGGCAACGAAGCGTTTGCCATTATGTAGGTCACCCACCACCACCACCCGAAATTCTTTACAAATCTCACTTAAAGGGGTCCTTAAGATTTAGCAGCCCTGCACAGATTAGACTCAACGTAGCTCGGGAAGACAGACATCCTTCAGTTCGAAGAGTTTATTACATTTAAAAACTTGAATGTTGGTCCGAACATTATAGTTTGAACTCCACAGTGAAGTGGAAGGAATTCCTAGTTCACCCTCATATGAACTTGTGAGGCCTTTAACTAGACTCACGGTAGCTAACGATGGCAGTTGACAAGCTAACGCTGTATGTCCACTGCATCTGTCAGCGATTTGTTTCAGCGACGGTATCGTAGTCGTTTAATTAGCTTTGACACGGCTGTACTTTGCGGCTGACTGCAGCGTGCTTACGATAAACATCGCTGGAACTGAATGTCACTCGTTCAAAAGCTAAAAAAAAAGCGAACAAAGCAAAGGCCAGAAAATCCCCGGCCTCGAGTTTAGCTTCGCCTCACTGCCAGCGACTTGTTACGTTAGCTTGCTAATATGTAGGTAAATGGGCTAACGGTTAACTGCCAACAAATGCAGCATTGTTGACGGTTAGAAACGAGTTCGGTAAGCTGAAAACGCAGATATTAAAGCCGACACGTGTTTTGGTAATCAAATGGTGTGTATTAAGCTATGCAGTAGGTCTTGTATGTAAACACTGACCGTCAGCCCTGCAGCGGTGGATGTTGTTGTCGCCTCTCCTCCGCTAACCTCCGGCGCGGCCAGGCCGATAACGCTCACTGCCTGCACCGTCCCCCGGAGCCAGTCCCGGGCCCAGGCAGCCTTCTCCGGCTCGGAACCATTCGCGGACCTGCCGTCGTCGAGGAGCAAAAGCAGACGCTTCCCTATCAATTCGAGAGAGTCCCCCATGGTTTGCTCGCAAGCTAGCTGCCTTCAGTGAGCCACCATGAACAGTGTACGTTAACTTCTCCGCTTGGGATGGGAACTCAAGAATGGAGAGAACAAGCAGAGGAAAGCTGGAAGGGACTTCGTTCTGGATGTTGGTGCACAAGAGAGCCCGCTTCAGCCCGATGCACTCGGGGGCACGCAGCAGCGGACCGAGTCACGCCAGGAATTCAACACAGTCGAGATGTTATTGTCCTCGATGCTAACGCGACTATCCTGCCCTGTCCGCCATTGAGTCCTGCAACAATCAAACGCACTCCTCGTAGACAGGCAGCACTGCGGAGACACCAGGCGAGAGTGTGCCAACAGCGGCCTCTAGCGACACGCCCGGGAATCAGGTTAGTGACAACTACACTGGAGTTGACAGGGTTTCCGCAGTGTTGAAGCAAAGCTGGACAACCTCGCCCTAAAATAAAAGTTAAAAAGTTAAATCTATTCTTTGATACATTATTTCCATTAAAGAAGAACCAGCAGCTTAACGGTATTTGAAGCAATACCAAAACTGGTTTAGTGGTTAAAAAAACCCACAATAGTAATTTATTTTTTACATAACATAACCAACATTTTAATAATTATTCCTAAAATTGGATGTTAAAGTTTTGAAATTTACATTTTTAATTTCCATGCTGCAATTTCTCATTTCCTCCAATATACTCCTATACTGTTTTTATCTGCAGTAAGTTCATATTTTTCAAATTTCATATATTTGATTTATAAAGTTTTTTGTTTAGGCCATCATCCATCAGATAAATTGATCATGAGATGAGATGCCCCACAATACGGAGGGCTCACCTCCTGGAGAAATCTGTGTTGGAAACCCGGTGTCTTATGCCAGATCTTTAAAAATGTACAAAAAACAAAAAAAGACCACTGTAAAAAATAGACTTTTGCAGTACTTCCTGCGGAAGGTCCCTGATTATGATATGATTTTAATTCAGTTCTTTTTTTGGAAAAATGGGTGTGTCACCCTGTGGTTAAAGAATAGTTTGCATTACTGATTCTAATAAATATAGTCATATGTGGCTTTTAGGCAGGTTAAGGTTTTTTTGTTTTGTTTTGTTTTTTCATTCAAGAAGCTCAATGTTTGATAGATGAAGTTCTGTCCACCAGGTTTTGAGGTACAAATATCTGATATTTGTGGCACCCCGTATGTTTGTAGCTCAGGATGTTTTTGTAAACCTGTTCCGAACCTCATTCTGAAGATATACCTAGAGTTTTATGAGGATTAGACCAATGGTTACTGCGTTTAGGCAGTAATTCTATTCTATTCTATTCTAAGCCCTGCCCTTTGAAAGGATATTTCGATTGATAGCAGCTATGTTTTGCTGAACACCCAATTTGGTCTTGATTGAATCAACTTTGACTGTTTTTCAGTTTTTGCAAAGTAGCACCAGATCCATCATGGCACTGCTTTAGGGTCCAAGAGTGCATACTCTGTTTGGGGCGTGGCCTTTTCAAAAGTGTATTTTTTGGGTGTTAACTATAGCGCCACCACGTGGCTGCACTTTTCAGCCAATAAGTGATAGGCCACGCCCACTTGCACCAATCTATATGGCACGCACACTAATAATGGTAAAATTTTGTTTGCTGGGTTTTCAGGTATGAGATTGTGACATTTGTGGTGGCCATGCTCAAAATGCTTTGGTGGACATATTTCCAACATCAGCCTGGACATTTCTACAGATTTTTATGATGATGATAATGATAAATAGCACTGCACATCATATGTTAAACATACCTAAACAGGGCAAATTAAATGACACCTGCAGTTGTACAAAACACAACTGCCATAAAGAAACTTTTTATGGCTCACTGTTTTTTCATTTTAATCAAGTCATGTCAATTTGAACTCTAGTGGTAAGGAGTTTCTCACATTGACCTCTTGAATGGGGCAGATTGTGACTAAAGGCTGATTGCGCATTTTCATCATTAATTGAGCGCCTTAGGTTCCTCGTTATGTTAAGTTTAGTGCTTTCAAATGTAAGTCATATTTTATTTTCTTTGATTATTCATGTTATTTTCTCTAATAATAGCAACAGTAATAGTGGCACTGTTGTTTGTGATTGTGCCCACTAGAAGGTGCTACACGGCCACTTACTCTTCATTGCAGTGATGACGTGGGTCGGTGAGTCTGTGGATGTTCGAAATGAATATTTGTGATTCCTATCTGTAAAAAAAAAAGTTGATATTTACATTGATCTAAATACCACAAAGAAAGTAGCCTGGGAGCTATAAAGCAATGAGCTATCAAAGTTTAGAATAAAGAAATGGAATGAGTGGAATCATCTAACTTTAACTTTAACCTATGAATATGTGAGAAGTGTGACTTCT
The DNA here is from genome assembly GCA_030272975.1 of Sparidentex hasta. NCBI lineage: Eukaryota > Metazoa > Chordata > Actinopteri > Spariformes > Sparidae > Sparidentex > Sparidentex hasta. The sequence goes on along the minus strand of JARJLU010009286.1, from coordinate 26,628 downwards.
ATTCTGGTGGATATAAAGCATCATAACCTTTTCATACTGTGATATTTACAGCTGTGTATTTTTGCATTTGGTCCGCGAGTCCTTTGGACACAAATACAACCGTGTCAATACTGGTGAAATTATGCTCTGGCATACACGGATAAGTTGACTTCATCATGTATAACGGGAACGATGCAAATCAAGAATGTTGTTTGGTCTCACAAGAGCTCTAGATACAGACAATGCTTTTACATACTAACACTTTCCAAATGAAACGCTGTGTAGCTGATCAGAGTAACATAGACGTTTTCTATTTGAAAAACAGACATCCAAATTTATTCATGAGTTATACAAGATAAGGTACATCATACACTATATACAAAATCTCAGCATTAAAATATCAAAAGAGATGATAATAATACAAATATTTTCATTTCTATAAAAACCTGCATCTCATTATAAAATAGGCCAGCCCCTTCAGGCCAACTCCGGGCCTCAAGTCAGCTATTATGTGTTTCTTGTGAAAGGTGATATTTATAAATCAGGGTGTGAGGTTATTTTGAAAGAGCCACATGTGCCAAGCATGTATAGGTTACCTATGTAAACTAATGCCTCCGTGCCTGTAAAAGTATGCAGTATGTGCAAGGACTTTTGTGTGCAGAATGTGTGTGTGCATAGAGAGTGTGTTAAAGATTTGTTATTCTGGTCGGCCACTATCATCAAGTCTCATACAGGTGTTATCAGGGACAGTTTCTATTCTTCATCGATGACAATTTATAAAAGTCACATTGTATCTGACCACATTCAAAGTGTGATATCAAACTGTCCAACACCCTGCTACAAGCAGACTTTAGTTTCCCTTTATTTTTACTAAAATACACCCGGAGGAATGCACACTCTTGTAAAAGCGGGCTGCACAGGTATTCCAGCAAGTCTTAAATTGCCACAAACACACAAATCCTTTGCATTATCGAGGAAGTGCTCGAGATGCAGCAACATTTTTCAGTCCAGCAGTAATAACATGAAAGTCCCAGTGTTTGAGTACTGGCAGTATCTGTTAGGGGTGGGCTGGTGAACAATGCCATCGTCCATCACTGATGGCTGACATCAGCTGCTGACCCCAACCATCGTATCCATTGTTATTTTAAAAGGCGTCCCACCAGAGAACACCATGAAGTTGTGTGTCCCCTCAGAGTAGCCGTAATGTGGCAGTTTGTGATATGTGGGTGAGAAAGTGAAAAGAAGTTTGTTGCTGTCCAGTTTGCTAACATTACATCTCCATGCCCTGTTTGTTATTGTCAGATTAAACCAGCTCATTGAGGCAAACCCAAGACACCCATTTGTGGCGGCGGTGGTGCTTGTCTTCAGACCGCTTTTAGTGTGTTTCTTTCAACCGTGCAGTTGTTATTCACATTTGCTTAGCCTCCTCTGTAAAGCTAGCCAGCTAACTTTGTTTTAAGTTTCTGAGGCTGAGCACAGTTACATTACAGACACTATGTATGTATGTTGCGGGATGACTGAAGACAGTTTCTTCTGCTTGGTGAGACAGTTGGATGGTGCCGTCAGAGCGGCAGTGGGAAACAGCTGTGACTGTTGCTTTACGGCAACACTGAGGGGACACACCGCCTCAAATTAAGAAACACATGTTACTACCCCCCCACCCCACCCCCACCCCCAAACAACAATGTCATCGGTCATCATGATGTTTCACTATGGAAATCGTCATATGCCAGTTTGGCAGTTGTCGCCAACCCTAGTATCTGTGCTTGTGTTCTCCTTGCGGGTTACTGGACTCTCATACAGCTGTGTGGCACACATTCCGTCTGTTCCTCAAGCTCAGGGCACGGGACGCCAGCATTTGCAGGCCGCAAGAGGATGTAACGTGTACGGTGGCGGACACCGCCTCTGGAGCACGGACCTAGACACAAACCCCAGGATGACCAGAGAGACACTTCACAGTCCAGTGGTGTCGCTGAATAGAGGGAAAAGTGTTGTCAGAATTATACAGTACGTGAAAGTAAAGAAAAACAGAATCTGCAGAAACAAGGGCAATCTCTTCGCACATCTACCTTCATGTGATACAAATTAATTCAATTGAATCACTCATTTTGACCCTTTGCGGGTAAAATGTTTGAGGCCCATGTGATGCTGCCGTCTTACCTGAGAAACGCTGGGGGCTGATAGAGTTCGGGAGGATATGATTGGACATTGGGGCCTGATGGCCAGGTGATCTGATCTGTCGAGTGATCTTTATGCTGGCGATGGGTGGGAGCTCCTTTAAGCGCGGATAGTAGAAGGAGTTGGCTGGATGGTTTGGCATCTGAGATGTGATCTGAAGTCGGCAAAGAGCAGTGAGGCATAATTCATCGAGAGAGAGACAGCAGATTCAAGTTCAAGAGCACAATAGCCCACTTTAAAACATATGCTGGGAAAGGATAGATGGTGTATTACGTAAGTGAGGCCCTTTTTTTACTCTAATCATTTCAGGTCAGGCACGAATGCCGCCAAGTAATCATTGCAGTGAAGACAGCTAGGAATGATGCCCCAAATGAGCCATGCTGCAAACCTATTTTAAGAAGACAAGGGCCATCCACCTTGCTTTGTCTTTGGAATAACCACAAAAAATGACTAAAGTAAATGTGCAGAGAAATTGGTTTTTGATCTTGGGGACATTATAGTTCACCTTTGTGATGTTTTCAGGTGGGCTGGTGGGGAAGTTGGGAGAGGAGAAAGTGAATCCACTGTCTGTCCCAGCATCATAAGGCTGGAGGTCAATGGTCACTTCCTGTTTCCACTGCCTGCCCTCGCAAAGGTTCAGGCTGTCCACACCGACGAACCAGTCAGGGCTGGGGATCATTTTCACCAACAGGGACAACTGTGGGTCAGAAAATGGAGAGAGAATACAGTTGGTTCTGACTAATTCAGATGAATTGTAGCAACTCTGTGACCCCTTAACTTTTTACCATTCACCATCCTCAGGTCAAAATATTATGTGTCTAAAACTTTGGTTTATGGCTAGAAGACTAACAAGGCTTTGATCAGCAGAGATAAAAGACTTTGGATGGTTGGTTGGTTGGTTGGTTGATGTCTGTAATGTTGCTTTTTTGCTAATACAATTGTTTTGTATTTGCTGTGTGTGCATGTTGATGAGATGATGGGGCTTTCTGTGAATGCAACTACAAAGAAAATGCAATGAAATGCAAGAACACAAAAGTTAGAGCCCTGCTGGACTCACCAGGCTTGAATGATTATCTGAGCACAGCTGTGATTATTTTTTGGCTGTAATCAAAACTTGAACTGTGGCACTTTGGATGAATAGCTGAACAACTTTGGGGAGGAACAGGAAAAAAAACAATCAGCTGGTCTTAAGAAAGTTGATTACCCCTCCAAAGTACTGTTGTCTGTCTAAATATGCTGTGTGTCGAATAAGTTAAAGGACTGATGGAGAGATATGAAGTTACACACAAGCACTGTGATGTCAGGATTTATAAACTTGGTAATTTACAAATGCATTAACTAGGGAATGCATGTGTGCATGCATGCACCCACTCAGTTTCCTGTGCAGGGTTAGACTGTCTCTTGTGTGATGGATGTTTCCTCAGAGCTGGTGACCTCATACAGGAAGTGGCCTGCATGGGGTCAGCACACGCTGAGGTGGCAGACGCCCAGAAAACAGCACATTTGAAAACGCCTCCACAGTTGTGGCCTGATACACGAGGACCACAGTAAAGCCACTAAGGTTCGCATGGCTTTTGGATGGAGAAGCGCTGGAATGGACATCTAACCAGTGCACCAGGCGGACCCCAGCTGACACTACCTACCCCCTATCTTGACTTTTCTTGACTGTGACACATGGTGAGACACAGAGAAACTCAATCAGAAGCAGGTCTGTAGGTTTTTAGAAACCTCCTCTGACCCCCTCCTTCATTCCTTCCTTACTTTTATCCCTCCTCTTGTCCTTTTTAGCCTCCTCTCAAACAGCGTTTTTTTTCCAAGAATCCCCATCCTGCTGCCTCAGTCATTAAGGACGTCTACGCAGGGGTATGCCTCCCTTATCACTGGCTTGATCAGTCAATGCTGGTTTGCAATATGCTGGCCAGGAAATATATCGAGAGCACAGACAATTGCTCAAAGCTCCCGTTATCCCTCTAAATGTTTTCTCCATCACAGCAAAATCTTCTGTAGAGCCCCAGAGAAAACGAGCTGTCCTAGAAAATGTGGAACTTACACACCTTAATGCCCAGGAATCCTACTTTCTGTAGTGCCACTGATCTTAGAAAATACTGAATCTTTACGAGTAAGGCCACTCGCATCCTGAATTGTGCTTATTTGGATTTATCCGTCTGTTTGGATCCTGAACAGCAAAAACAGTCGGCTCATGAATACGGAGATGGAAGTCATATGTGTTTGGGATTTTTGGGGCATTGCGTATGATTCTTTTTGATTTGTGGGGGAGGATAAAAGCGATGGGATTTGTATACAAGTGTGCGAGAAAGAGAGAGAGAGAAATGCACGACTATGAGATTAGGCTGTCAGTAGATTCACGTCATTCTGTCTGTCTTGGTCATGTTGGACACAAACACACGAGTCATACTGTGCTAAAAACAGACAGGCCGGTTTAAAAGCCGCCACAGACATCTTGTACCTAGATGACGAGCTATTAATCTGCTGTCTATGACAAGTACTTACCAAAGATGCCCTTTGACAGGGTTGTTTATGATTTATAAGGGCCCTCGGTTCAGGCAATGGAATAACCAATAAACAAATGTAGGTCACCAGTCTCAGGCAGGCACACACCTATTCCTAAAAAACGCCAGTAAAATCTCTGCCCTTCCTCTTCACCTCTTCCTCTCTCACTCATCAGCTACATATGCTTTACACATAAAGGAATGCTTTATTTCAAGGTGTAACTGTTTCAGTCGTATGACACATTTTTCCACAGTGCCGTACCTCATTCCTACCCTGAATCCTTTGCCTTTGATTAAGCCCCAGGCCCAAATTTAGCCCCAGTCTCAGAAGAAAAAACTAAGCGACCACAACCCTCAGCTTCCAGTAGTCCAGTGATGAGCAAAGATGTACCCTAGATGGAGATTTAGCTTCTGGCCCACATTTATCAGCCTTTCTTTTTTTTTTTTTTTTTTTTTACCTCAAAAGTGGGGCAGTACGCATCTTCAGCAGCCAGAGTTTACCAGATCAAAAGGGTGTCTTCCAGGGTTAACTTGTTTTAGTGCCAAATACGGATAGATCCCAAAGGATAATAGCACAAAGAGGAAGGGGTCACCTGGCTGGTATGGTAAGGAAGAATGATCACAGCAATCAGTAACTTTCTGTGTGCATATGAGCATGTGAGAATATAGCATTAAGATTTGAACTTGTTCTTTACTTTAACCGTTAAAGCTGATTTGTTATTAAAATGAGTGTTAAATAGCTCTGTATTTGAACAGTTATCATCACAGTAATAAGGCGGCTGTGGCTCAGTTATAGAATCGTTCAGTAAAAGAGAAAAGATTTTTCTGGTATCCCTGCCCACTTAATCTAATCTGGACACAAAATTGTATGAATCCTTCTGTCCTGGTACGTATACCGGCTGTGAAGGAAAAGGGAAAGCTACCAATTCCAGCATTGGCGACGCTTTCTACTAAACAGACCAGGCCAATGATGTCCAAAATCCCAGACGATCTATAGTCTCATGTAATGATAAAGATTTATTGATTGTTTTTCACCGCTGTAGATGCAGTTGCTGTCAGGGGGATGACAACAAGATTTCAAGAGATAGTCCAGCACATAAGCCCCCATAATATGACATAATGTCATTTTCACATTTTTTTTCTACATATTTAACAAACAATATGATTTGTTCATTAGTGAGATTAAAGAGGTGCTGGCAGGCCAGTGTGGTTACTGTCGGACGGAGCCGGAGCTAACCCAACAGGCTGCTAACCTAACAGGCTGCTTGCCGCAGCTTCATATTGACCGTGCAGAAATTACAGTGGTAAAGGTCTTCTCATTTAAATCTTGGCAAGAGAGTGAACAAAACGTGTTTCCTAAATAGCCATGCTACCCCTTGTACTGAACTTCATCCTGAGCTCACAGAGTTCAGTGGGACAGGCGGCAGACATAGTGCAGACCGCGCAGGATGGATGTGGGCGTTTGTGGCTGCAGGGCTTCAGCACTCGGGCTAAACATAGTGTGATTGGATAGTGGAAAGAAGTGGTGAAGTGTTTGGTCAGAGCGGATGGCCGACGTTATGTGGCGGCCCGGGTCACCAGATGACTGAACAGATTCAGTCGAACAGACGGTGTGTGTGACTTACTGTGTCTGAGCATGTCTGTGTGCTCTTGTGAATGACTATTGCTTCTACTTAAGTTTTATTCGTGCCTACCAGTGAGCTCCGGGGCTGCATGAGCAACTCAGTGGAGCTGTGCCCGATGCCGTTAGGGATGCCGGCCGTTCGGTACATGGCGCCGACTGTGCGTTTCTTCCTAGCCTCCTTGGCCGCCTTCATCAGTTCCACCGTCACCCCGACTTCAGCGAAGCTCTGCACGCCTGCACTGGCTGGAGCACCCTCCTCCCAGAGCCGAAAATGCCGATTATGGCTGACCGCTAAAGAGAGAAAAGAAACACAAGAAAGCGGAGAAGACAGGAGTAAGATGCTTATTCGCTGGAATGCATATCAATGTCAATGAAACACCACAGAGCCTCAGCCAGACGGTGAGATCATTTCCACCATGGAGCCTGTATGTATGTCTATGGTTGCCTCCTACTTCCTGCAATTAAACAGATAATTCTGAAGGAGTTGGCCACATGCATGTCTCTGGCATTATTGTACGGTTATAGTTACGTCCTCCTCGTTCTTGATCTATCACTGATAAAACCACAGCAGTGGCTGAGGCTTCCAGTCCATAGGTCAGGAGCTCAAAGTCAGCAGCCAGATGGAAGGCAACACACTTACAAACAATTATTAAAACTGTTATTGATACTTTTTCATTCTCTCTGAGCCAGCAGAACCATTTTATTCACATTCTCATATTTAGTCCTGGTTATCTATGAAATCTGTTGAGAATCAGGAGATTGATTTAGGTTAAACTGTTTCTACCGCAGGTTCTGGAGCTTCATATTGAAACCCACATAGCCACTGGCCTGAGCCAGTGGTTTTAAGGGCAGAGTAAGGTTAGCCAGAAACACGCTGACAAATGCTCTGATGGTTCTGCCTTACCTCACTTTTCAGAGCTGCGTACAGGCGCACATACACACTCGCTCATTTATACTTAAACACTCTTGACACATGTGTTAACACACACACCGCACCGCGCCACACACACAACCTGCCCAGCACACTTCACACACTATCTTGTTTCTCCCCAAACTGCCATTAGTTACGCACTTAATTGCATTTCCATCCTAACAAATTTCCCACAAGCGTCAAGACCTTGAAACTCAATAACACATCACGTTTAAGCCCCACCAAGACGTTAAAGCCCACTTCCAGCCCTCACTAAATTGCTTGTGTTTTTTCTCTGGCCAAGACAAACTCCATTCCCTCTTCATCTGGCAGTGTCCTTGGTCCCTCACCCCCAGGTCTCCAAAATAACACAAAACCATCGCAGGCCCCCAAACCCCTCGACAGGTTATGCTTTTCTTTGTGCTTTGAAAAAAAATCAATTTCCAAATTTTGACCCCTACCAGCCCAACGAGGCCCCTGTGTTTTTGTTCTTGTGTGACAAAGAACACTCCTTGTCCCCTGATGTGGAGAACTTTTACTTAGTGTCAGTCTTCATCCCGACTAAGAGACGAATAAACTGCCTCAGTTACTCTTATGTAAATGTATGAGTCTAAGTCGAACACAGATCTGTCCATAGAGGACAGATGTACACATGGACACAGCCTCACCAAATGCTTAAAGTAACAATACATTAACTTGGCTTTATGCAGTATGTTGTATGTCATAAAGAGGGCAGCAGGCCATATGTGTGTAACTCTTGGTCAATGTCGTCTCAAAGCGGATTGTTACTAAAGGTTCATTTTGGCCCCCTTGCATCCAAAAATGAATATAACTGAATATCACTAGCATTGCTAAGCACAACTATGGTGGACTACACTGACTCTTTACAAGTGTTGCTCCTGGCTTTGCAGGCCTATATTGGCATCCCAACATGGCTGGTCCTCGGACCACTGTTGATTTGGCGTACACAGTGAAAATCTCCTGTGGTTTAGAGAGAACACGTTATACTACCTCTGATTGTTTTTAATTGATCCTCTATCTTGAACTCTATCTCCTGACCTAAGTGGTTCTTTGTTCTAGATCAGCAAAGTGTTGGTGCCACTCTTTTCCAGGCCGGGAGCCAGTTCTTTGGGTGTTGAAACTTAAAGAACTGATTCCGGAGTAGCTAAAACTGCTTTTGATCGCCATTTGTGTTCTAGTTAAAGATTTAACTATTTTCACGAATTGAAGCAAGAGTGGCTCAAGGACCAGTCATGTTCGGATGCTGGTGTAGGTATGCAAAACCAGGCGCAGCAAAGAGTCAAAGTAGTCATTTTTGTTCTGAGTTCCAGGTTGAACCAACTCCAGCTTGAACCAGCTTAATCCAACACCAGTTCAGAACCAGCGCTTGGTTTCGCTTTGGTCAAAAAAGGGGTCTGTGAGACCGAGAAGGACAGAGAATTCTCTTCATAAATATTAACAAGGAGAGAAGCTGTCGACAAACATCTTTCCACGATGTATCCTAAGAGGTCGTCTCTGTGAAACTATTGGCTCTACTGCCCCCAATGATTTCTGGCGGCTCGTCCGTAAACTTTCACAAATATGCAGCGCAAGGTATGGACAGACAACTCCATTCTTACCCATATCTTACACTGAGTTTGGGTGCCTGAAGGTACAGATAAGATGAGCCTCAACGAGGTTCCAGACTTCCTAAAGTCTGCTCACAGAAGTATACCAACTGTGAAGGACAGTGTGTAACCATAGCAACATATGAGACACAGAATCAAATATTCCTCTATGATCACACATTTCACCCACACACCCCGTTCACCGGTGCCCAAGGACATTAAAACCATTATGGGTGTGTCACAATCTCCGGTGCCTCTCTCTATATGAAGTAAGTAGGCCATCACTGTCTTGGCAGGGCAGCAGGGCACCAGTGACAGACGCATCACTGTCTGTGGCTTTGTCTGGTTTCCAGCTCTAACACACACGCATGCACACACATGTACAAACATCTGCCAGCCATCCCCATTCTCCATGGCTCGGAAAAAAAGAGTAGAATAGAGGCCCCTCAAATCGCATCCTCTTCTTCTCCTCCTGGCTCTGGGGTAAGCGGTCTGACCCCAGCTATCATCACCCACCTCCACCAGCTCCGAAACCTCTCCTTCAGTGTTTAGCGCCAACGCTGTGGTAAACCAGCGGATATGTGGGAAGGCGCGTAGGATCGAGTTGAAAAAATAGAGAAATATTAAAGATATGGCTGGACAGAAGTTGGAAATAACCACCATCTGGTAGCATTTAGGCTGTCTTTTTGCTCTCTGTGCCTTGCTGCTTTGCTCATTAACATCTCTCATCCCTGGGTATGTGTCTGTGGGTCAATGAGGATCTGCTTTAGGTGGAGCTCAGGGTTCCTTCACCTCTGTGTTGTCATCTTTTTGACTAAGGGAGGCGACCTAATATCCCCTCACTCTCCCTGCTCTTTCAAGCCTGAAGTAGAAGTCGAAATCCATCGGATTGTCAGACTTCAGAGGTTAAATTTTTCATAAGTAAGAGCTGGTTTTCCAATAACCTGTTTCGCAGCTTTCTCACCTATGAGTTTGGACCACTGTGCAGGAGGCCGGAACAGTGGATACTGCTTGGGGAAGGCCTGAGGGCTCCAGTGACCTGTAAAAACCAGTATGTAGGAAGCAGGACCCTTGGCTGTGCATTCGGTCCCATTGAGCGGTCGCAAAGGCCCCGCAAATGAGAGGCAAAGCTTCAGAAGCACGACGAGTAGCTGCTGCAGCCAACCGCAGGTCAGGTGCTCTGATGACATCATCTGAAAGAAATGGAGAAATGAAAAATGGTTGTTTAAGTTTTCCTCTCCCGTGGTAGATGTATCAGGTTTGCACATGATTGAGTGCCCAGCACAAACACAGGTAATGATGATGCTGCTTCTGTTTCCTTGAATTCATTCGATGTGGGGTTCTTTTAGAAGTACGTCAGCACGTTATGTTTGTCCAACAGCAATCGCATGAATGGAACTTAAAGGAACATTTCACCCCCAAATTAAAAAACAAAAAACAAAAAAAAAACGTCATCTAGAGTGTGGTGTGGTTTTGGAAATGTGGGTCAATGACCTCTCTGGAATATAAAACAATTATGTTATATATGTGCAAGACACTGTTGATAATGATATTTCCATTTTCTGCTATGTTATACTTCTAATCCACTAGATTTTATTTGATAACTTACATTTCATAGATTGCAAAATCTAGTCAGTGTGACTGTAAGGTCTGTTGATTATCCTGAGGCAGACATCTCTAAAGCTGACAACTCCAAAACTTGGCAGATCACACCAAGACTATCTGCATGGGTTAACAGCAGAGCAGGTACGAGTAAAGAACATGTCATTTTGAATACGGGATGAATTGTCCCTTTAAAATGAACTTTTTTAGGAAACCAAACCCAGGCAATCCTGGAAAATCAGTCTAACGGGAAGTTCCACGTCCCTGCCCTCATATCACAACACATACGTTTTATCTAGGAACTAAGCTCATTGAACTCATCGGCCCTGGAGCCTTCGATTTAAAAAAAGCCTTCCCATCCCCCCGATAGGGCCTGTTAGTGTTAATCTGTGGCTACACGGCAAAACGGTTAACATTCATTGCTGTCACTTTAATGTCTGCCACAGAGGCAGGCCTAAAATAAAACAACACAGATGACATCTACAAGGACAGATGCAAATCCTGTCTGCTCTGGTGCTCTACTGACCTCACCGACTGACCATCCACTGACCACCGGCTGCTGAGTCAGACTGTGAGGAGAGCAGAGGAGGCCACGTGAGTGATAATTGCCACGGTTTAAACCTTTATAGTGTTGGGATGAGGTGAACTGTCTTTTTTATTTTTTCATTTTACGAGGCTTCGTGGGATGAATGTAAATCAGAGCTATGCTGTCCGTCTTCACTCTGCACAAGCCGTCTCTCCTCTCCACCTTCACCTCCCACCCCTGCTCCCCAACCCAGCTGTCTGTTTCAGATGGTGCAGAATTAAAGCGACAAACACTTCTTTTGTTCTGTGTGTGCGGGTCTGTGTGCCAATTATAATAATGTTCCAAGTTTGTAGGGCTGCATACAAAATGTGAGCTCTGAAATATGAATTGACTGGTATATATTTTAAGGGCGGATAACAGATATTTGGAACCAATAAAAAACATTTGTAGTAAAACAAAAATTAAAAAATGACCAGTGATGGTTCTGTACTGGCACAGATTTTAGGAGTATTTCCATTTTCTTCTTTTTTCTACTTTCCATTTCTTTGAAAACTTCAGCTTCTATTTATTTTGAACATTTAGTTTATTCAGTGTTTATAGGCTACTTCTCATGATGTGTGATCAGAAAGTGTTGTTGATGGGACACTGAGTCCACAGAGCAGTGACTATAGACAGAGAGAGAACGCTGCATCAGAGCCAAAGAAGGGAATTTTTCAAATTTAATTTATTACAAAAACTGGTGATACTGACAAATCCGAAAAATGCTTAATATCACCCCCGACAATCGGCCGGGCTGATAATTGGGCAAAACCAGAAACCACCGCAGTTTTATTTACCGTCTTGCGCTGGGATCACACCAGCTGTGACACATAAATATCTGGCAGAGTGCTCAAAACCACCACTTTGGTTGTTCCCGCTACAATAGTTGTTACCAGGATGACGTTTTAACATGATGACACATCCACCCACACACTCAGACTCACTCACATACTCATGAGGTGAAAATGCTACCTGCCATGGTTGGTAAAAAAAAAAAGATGTTATTTCCAGTTAAATAACAGATGTTTTAACTTTGAGTTTATAACATGATGTCAGATTGATTTTTCTCTTTGTGTGCTGCACAGAGGGACAATGATGCTTTGCGGCTGCAGCCTTGTGCGACATTTCTAAGGGTTACTATACTATAACTAAACCGCCAAGCAGCTGCAGAATGCAGACAGTTAAATTTGGGGTAAGTCGACACACACTCACTCACACATGCAGGCGCGCACGTGCACGCAAACACACATACACACCGACACACATAAGAGTCGTGTCCTGCTGCACAATGTCCCTGAAGTTTATTTCCAGAGGTCAGATAGTATTACTCTGCCAATATAGCTGCAAAACTCCAACTCTGACACATTTCTGACCGCAGACTTCCACTGAATGTTGCTCCAGTGTTTTATCAATTCCCTGTCCCCATTAAATGTATATTAACCACTGCACGATTTAACAGCCAGCCATAAAAATACCTCAAGTATGGAGACACACAGAGCCCAGCTTTGATCTCACTGCTCAGTCATCTGATCACCTCACTGGCTGCAACTTTGCAGCTCTGCAGGGGGCCGACAAAGCCCCAGGTCGAGCTGCTGAACCTCTTCCAAAAAAGTAACTTTCTTTTGGAAAGATGTCTTGATAGTATTAGTTTGCAGACTGATCAGCTGGTTTTCACACTTGCGACCAAGCTCTGTGGGTTAATGGAGGTTCAGCTGAAGGTTTTTCACATCAGTGTGAGATCTTAACTGCTACCTGTCTGCTCCATTTTAGTATACAAAAGGAGGTCAGTCCTGTCGCGGGCTGCTGCAAAGATTTACCTGTATTTGGCACTTTTACGCGCACATTCCAGAGAAAAGAGATCAACATTTATAACTGGGAATTTTCACACACTCAACATGACCTCTTTCTCCAAAAGGACTTGTTGCTTAAATACAGTGGAGATACTCCGTTGCGAGTTACAACAACCATTACTCAGGTGACCCTACTCTACACTGTGCTCAGAAGACCCTTCGACCTTCCCTCTGAACTTGTCACACTGACACCATAACACACTAAAGAGACATTTCTTGAATTTCCACACTTCCACACTGAACTTTATCAGTCAACACACATGCGCACACACACACAGAGCTGCTACCAGCTGATGTCTGCTCTTGAAAGCACATGCAGCAACAATAATAGACTGCGTGGTATTTGTTAATGCATGCAGAGGCACGCACTTTATTCTCAGTTTACACACACATGTGCGCTCACGCCGCCGACTCTCTCAGCGCTCCCATCAGCCAGCATAGATAGACACATGCAGCAGTTTTTCTGTCGGGCACAAGACACAATAAAATGAGGGGATGTGGCGCGGAGCCAAACGTGGCGGCCGCCGCTCCATGGGCACCTTCACTGTGTAATTACAGCAGACTCATGCAGAGATAATACACACATCCAGCTCGCCTCATATATGCAGGTATGCACGCACAAGCGCAGATTTGTGCACACAGTGGGAGGTAGGTTCATTTTTAACAAGGGGATGGTGGGGATGTAATTTGCTGTTTTCCCTTAGAAAACGCTTTTTCCCATCTAGTTTTTGGGATCAGGAGCAGTGAGAGGAAAGATGCACTGAGTAGCCTTTTTACACATGTGCACCAGTCTCCACAGGGACGGACAGACAGACACACTCGGCCAGGAATGAATCTTAACAGTTCAGAAAGTGGACTCAGGCCGGAGCAGACGGTCATGACAGTGTGGGCAGCAGACAGAAACGTGAGTAGGACGCACAGATTTTTTGGTTTGCCTTTAGTATTAAACTAAATCCACATTTTAGCAGAAAAAAAAACAGTAGGATGGACAGCGGGTGTGTATATATACATTGCACTAGTAAAAAAATCATCCCTTCTGAAAGATGCAATTCCAACAAAAATGCCAGAAAGCTGTATTAATTAATTTATACATTTATTTACGTATCTGTGGTCTTTTTGTTGAGGATTAGCAACCACACTACAATTTTATCTCAAAAAAGGTACTTTCTTACACTTTTTTCTTTTTCTTTATTCTTTTACATATCAAAAAAAAGAATAAAGTGTAAAATAACTTTTTTAAGATTAGATTTTGTGTATGTTGCTTTTCCAATCTGATGCTACTTTATACGTCTTCATGCTTCACTGCAAATAAAATCCTGTAGTTTTTACACACAACACCAACAGATCTAGTTGCTGGTTATTTTTGAGAACACGATTTGAAAATATGATGCATTGTTACAGATTGAACACCTCAAAAGTTTACAAGAAGTGCTGCAACATTAAAGAAATTAAAATAATTCTTAAGAGCATTTATTGTATACAATATTAATGAGGTAATGATACAAACTCTTTACCTGAAACTTTTTACCTGAATAAACAAGCTGTTCTCAGAGCGGAAATAAGATCCCCAGAACTGTGTTTTAATCTAGAAAGGTGGCAGGGTCCGCCACATATAAACAAATTAAAACAGTATGAAGTTGTGTCATCCTTTAATTTCAGTTTTTAATTCAGTCTATTCAGCTATGACACTGAAAAGGGTTTGTTCATTTCATTTGTTTAGGCACGAAAAAAAATGAAGGCATGAAGATTTTCAAAATGACATAATGCACCTTTACAATGCTGCTCACACAATAATGCATCAGCCTGAACAATCCCTTAACACCACATATTACTCTCTGAAGTAGCCACTGCATATCTTCAACTTGCTTATCTGTTTATAATTTGTAAGCACTAATTCTACAATACACTTTTAAAATAATACACATTTTGAATGCGTAACTGTTACTTCTAATAGAGTATTTTTGCATTGTGTTGTCGCTTCTTTCCCCTCAGAAAAAGATCAGAACATTTCTTCCACTGCTGCATCCGTATGCTCCAACATACCACAATTCATCCCAATGAAAAAACAAGCTGACTGGATGTCATATGGTTTTTTTAAAAAAAAGGTGGAGTGTGATACTGCGGAGAACGAATGGAGCGTCGGTGTGTGTCCTACCTGTGTCCGGTCGGTCGGCGTCGGAGGAGAAGCTGCAGCACAGTCACTCAGTTCTCAGAGAGGATACAGCTCCACTGTCCGCCGCAGCCTTATCAGCCTCTATCCCTCTGTCTTTATCTCTCTCACTCTCTCTCTCCAAGTTTCTCTCCTCCTCCTCCCTTCTCTCTCTCTCTCTCTCTCTCATTGTATCTCCTCACATTTCTCTCTCGCTTTCTCCCGCTGCCTCTCGCTTTCTCCTCCCCCTCCTCCTCTTCTCTCCCCCTACCTCTCCTTGTATGGAGAGGCGGTTAACAGCCTCTCCTCCGCTGTCCCTCTCTCCCTCTATCTTTCTCTCTCCAGCCTCTCGGTGGCTGCGTAAACTCGGCAACCTCTTTGCTGACAATGTAATCAACACCACATTGGCCTCCTTTAACATACACCACTCAGCATTGTGTGTTTTCTTACCCGCTCTGTCAGACGCGAGAGGCGTAGGTGTGCAGAATAATGGCAGGAGAGGAGAAAAGGGGAGAGATGAGGAGTTGGGGCTTACGTACAGACACGCAACCCGGACAACAGACGTCTGGACAGAAGCTTTTTACTTTCCGCAGGTCATTTACTGATTGGACATGGTGGGAATTAAAGAGTTTCAAATGGTCCTCTGTTCCCCCTTTCAGTTCTGTCCTGTGGCAGATCCAGCTGTGATCTCAGCCGAGAAACCCCTTCTCCTCAGGTCAGGGTGTGTGTGTGTGTGTGTGTCAGAGGAGTGTGGTCATCAGTTCCCACAGCTGGTACACACATGGACAACCAGGGAGGTTTCTCTCACCGGCCGCCTTCTAACTTATCAACTAAACCGGGCCTGGTGCGTACGTGAGCGTGAAATCTCCAGGAACTTTTGTTACTTTCCATGGCCTTGACGCAAAGAAGCAGCCAACCCTTTATTCCCTCGAACGATCACCCGTACACACGCGCACACGTACACATTCTTGGGCACAGCTAGGCTTCAGATCTGCTAATCAACCTGGGCAACGTCAGGCACAACCGAGCCCTTGGTGGGACAACTGCAGACCTTTAAACTGACTCGGCCACGTCGCTGACTCGCCTGTGAACCTTCCAGGAATGAGTGGAGACGAAGAGGAGGAAGAGGAGGAGGAGGAGGAGGAGGAGGCGGGGGAGGTGGGGGTTGTATGTGGATCAAGTAACAATTTGGACTTCGTGTCTTGCTGTCATAAACAATCAAGTAAACAATTACGCCCTGTGCCCATCTGTTTCAAGACCTTTCTTCATTCCTCCATCCAAAACCTCAGTCCTCTCTCCATCCATACATCCATCCATCCATCCATCCATCCATCTGTCTATCCATCTTTTATTCTGTCTCTGCACTTGAAAGTAGGTTACGGGGAAAAAGCCAGACTTCCCCGCCGCTGCCTGCTGATTAATGACGGTGAGCTCAGCAGCCAGATTGACTCACATTAATGTGAAGCATCACTGACACACTGTCAGCCACGCAGGTGCGTGCGCACGTGAGCGTGCGCCGCACACACACAACATCCACGCTGGCAGCTTACGGCAGAGGACGTTTAGGCGAACCTATGCGGGAATTGATGATTATTTTGATTGCAAGAACACAGACGGCCATAGTTTTGAGTTTAACCGCAGTCTGCAGCACATGCGCACGCACACACCAACACACACGCACGCACACACACACACACACACTCAGGGGAATGATTGCAGGTTGCCTGACTGACGCAAATCTCAAATAAAGCTGAGAGTTTTCTTCCTGTCAATCACGTGCTCACGTCAACGTTAACCGAGCCAAGTGAGTGAAGCGATGAGAGGAAAACCATGAGCTAATCACTGAGCGCTGGGCCGGAGCCATACTAGCTCTTGTGTCTCGGCCCCACCGCCGCAAACCCGCCAGACCCCTAAGAGAGATAGACATAAGGAAAGAGCGGTATTAGGAACAGATGGATAATGCCGATGGTGCACTGTGCTGAAAAAAGATGGAGGAAGGATAAGGGAAAATAAATGCATGTATTTGTATCAGCTTTTGTTTTTCGAAAGTATCAGGCTGTTAATGTTTGTGTCATGGCGTTTTGATCACAACGAAACGTGGTCCAGGAAACAACTATAGAGGCAGCTTTGATTATTTTTGCAGGCGTCTGTCTGTCCGACCTGTCTGTCTCTGGACAGACGTCGTCAGCATTGTAGCATCGCAACCATGGACGATGCAGTTACCCAATTTCAATGGTGAGTATTTGGGAAATGAAGGCAGAGGTCAAAGACGGCCGTGGTCGGACCAATGGAGAGCCCTCACGTGATGATGCAGTAATCACTCTGGAGAAGTCAATGATCAGAACGTGAACATGTTGACAGGCGTTGCAGCTGGTGTGATCCCTTCAAGGCAAGATGAGCTATAGTTGTGATTCATTTTTATTAAACAAGACCGTTTACATCATGTTGTTTTCATCAGCAGCAAAAGGGAACTATGACTGTCTTGTTGTTGTTCAGTCCTGGTATTGAAATAATTTTAATGATCTTCATGTGTACCGAAGGCATCATGCAGTTATGCAAGGAGCTCTGTGAGGCCATTAGTATGCTAACATGCACACAGTGAGAATGCCAGTATGTTTAGAAGGTGTAATGCTTATCATGTTCATCATCTCAGTTGTGCTTCTTTCTTTTTTTAAAACAATTACAAACACTCAACACAAATAAAGTAAAACTAGCTCTACAGCTGTCTGTCTGAGATGGTCTCAGGCAAACTGCAATTTTATCTCATGATGTCACCAATGGCTTTTCAATTCATTCGAGATACTTGAGTTTGGACGAAAGAGGTCAGATTGATGCAGTCAGACGTCACATCTGAGTCACTCAGATGCCAGGATAATATTTGATCATTCCAAAGACAGCCGAAGACAAATATTTATCTGCTCTGCCTCGGGGTTGGTAGTACGATCCCCTCCAAGTGGGGAGAGCTCATCTGTCTGGAGACTGATTCATCACACAGACATGTGCACTCACATGCTAACTTTCTCTCGCAGAGACATCTCAATGTGTCGAGCTGCTCTTCTCTCTCCCCATCGAGACCCAAAACAATCCACTTTGAGTTGCTTTCTTCTTTCATGTGACACACGCACGTAACCCAACAGAAGTTACCTGAGCAGGATGATCTGTTTTACCAAGCAGTTGACTGGAGGTGCTGATCCAGAAGTAGAACGGGTACCACTACTCCCATTTTACTGGTCTGACCACTGAGCTCCCAGCTTTGATGAAGTCTGAAGCTTTCAAAAAACCCTTCCTCCCCCATCTCCTCCTCCTCCTCCTCCTCCTCCTCTGCCTCTTGGACTAAACAAACAAATTTAAAAAATCTGGCTGCCCAGCAGGGGGGCTGTCAGGGGTAATGTATGGCGCTGGGCGAGGTGCGCGACGCTCCGCTGCACTCTGTTGCACAAGAGTCGGACTTATAGGAAGCAACGGGCCAAAGTGTGTTTGAAGTGTGTGTGAATCAGGTCTGTTAAAATACTACTCGCATCCTGGGCCTCCTTCAACGACACACACTGGTCTGTTACGTAATGCGCCTTGTCCCTCGCGTGGCGTACACACCGGCCAGCACAGGATGTAACGGAGCCTCTGATCTAAGTATCCATAATGACTGAAATCTATAGGAAAGGATAACTAGAAGGCTAAGTCATTAAGTCGATTACCGCTTCTTAGACTGAAATATCTGCACAATTGATTGATTGATCGCCATCTTGTACAAACATTCACAGCCTCTGGAGGATAAAACATGACCGCTTCCTCACAATCTTTCCATCTCGCCCCACAGTGAAGTTAAGGTTTTGTATGAAGGTCGTGTTTGTAATGATTTGTTGTTTTTTTTTGTTTTATGTTTTTTTGATACAGTTAACTCAAGATCTCAATTTCAGTTATTGTTATTTGAAGGAAACAAGCATCATTTTCCCCAGATAATGAGATAACCAGTTGTGACAAGAAGGTTGTTTCCTCTTATTACTGATTATGCTCATCAGTTCAGAAGTCCTCGATCTTTGAAGACGGCCATGAGGGTTGAATTGCTGATTAGAGAAACTACATATGGAGCCAGACTGTGTGACACGTGTTTTCACTTATCAGTTCAGAAGTTCCATGGTAACGTGTAAAAGTACCATCTTGTGTCAACAAACAAAAAGTTTGCATATTAAGCTCTTCAGCTTGTTTGTAGGCGCCCAAACCCAACTCAGAGCTGTGAATCTTAGAAAACTGTCCTCTTATTGCTAATGATCATAAACAAAACATTCACTAGGCCGAACATCTTCATTTGATTATTCAGACGACATTATAACGCAACTTGGGGTGGCTGTAGCTCAGAAGGGTGGAGTGGGACGTCTGGTGATCGGAAGGTCGCTGGTTCAAATCAGATTGTAATGTGATGTTAAAACTTCTTGCAGTTGCCTACACAAGCCGATGGACGATCTGTTGAAGGTGATTAAAGCTGCTGCATGGTGGATTTCTTTGTGAAGGACGTTCATCACCAGATTTTCAGTGACAGTGTCGTCTCAGTGCCTCACTTAGCTCTGGTAGCAGAAACCAACAGCAGCTAACGTTATTTTAAAAAAACTGGAGTCCGCTCACATAAACGACCAGCTGCCAGCACAGCACAGAAATGATTTAGACTGACAAACGCTGCGTTTATTTCAAACTCTTTATTTCAAACGTTTTAGGAAAATTAGAAACTGTGCTCTCCAGCTTTCCAACGCAGATTTCACTTTAAATCACTGTAAAATCCTTGTCAACCAGCGGGGCTGAAGCCTCCGCGCTTCCAGCTCTATAACTGCGCGGCCCAAATTAGATCAATCTGGATTTGGCTGAATGATTTTGACAACCCTGCTGCTTGGAAGCACACCGAGCAGTGTTATGCCGACAAGGTCCCACTGGCAGGTGTCCCTTTTATTGTGAGATATCACACTTTAAAAACAGGTACAGATAATCCTCTCATAAATCCTATGTGGAGAGTTTGGACAGATACGCAGATATCTGGAACCTCCATAGCACCACAGCGTCACAGTCTTCATTACAACCCCTCTGCCCCCGCTGCTCTCTGGGATAAGATTATTAAGTTATGGTGCAGTTTGAGTTTGAGCATTGTTCTTTTCTATTTTCAAAGGCCTCGACCCGTTTAGGCACCATATTTGTTTACCACAGGGTGGATAAGAACCTTTAAAATGTTACAGCTGATGTCAGTCGAGCAGTCAGTGCCAACAGGGGAAAGGATGTGGGCATCTGTTTTACAGACTCTGAATGGGAATCATTAATTAATCATAAAGACAGTCAGTCGTTTTCTTACTAGCAGCTTTTATAAGCTGTCGCAGTGCAGCGTCATTCACAATTACTTTGCATCAGACAGACTCCACACAACGACCAAAAGTATTTATTAGATGTGTCCTAGATGTAAAACAGACACAGGGATCGTCCCACATTTGTTCTGGGATGGTTGAAAACCTCGACCACTACTCGAGATTTATTGGAGACAGAACCGAAAATATGAGAGGAGTGGATAAATCTTGCTTGTCTGTTTTTTTTTCTCGTCTGGGGACACCCATCAGTAATGGTCTTAAAGCACCATTCATTATGGCCTTTATTGCCCTTACATGGTCGACTGAGAGCCCATCCTCCACCTCCTCTGGGTTTAGAAAATCTCATATGAAAGTCTCATATATGGTCTGTGAGAAAACACTGTTTAAAGGTGCAATATGGAAAAATTTGAGTGAACTAGAATGACAAACAGAATGTGAAGAAACAACAGTTTTGGTTGGTGATGTCCGTATACGGTTTTGCAGAGATATCTACTGAAGTTAGCATGCTAACCAGCTAGCTCCTCACAGCTAACTGAGCTAACTGGCTAACGGCAGCTACAGTTTATTTCCATTCATTTGCTTTCACATTGAAACCTGTAACAAAAGAGAAGAATACATCAAATAAAAATATGTGCGTAGGCGGCACCACATTCTCTGCACAATCTTTGATCCATTCATTCGATGACCCAGTCTTTATCCTATATTCAGTCCATTTCTCCAGCGTTGTGCGTGGGTGCTTCATTTGGTCCTTACATAAAGACTTAGTTTTTCGTCGTCATTGAGTTCTTCTACAAAGTCCAGCCACTGTTCTGGGCAAGGGATGTGTCGTGTTTTTTTTGTTTTTTTTACATGTGAGTAAAGCAGTTTTGAGGAAACAGATGTTCTTCTTTGGAATTATGTCTTCAGGTACACAATCCCAGGATCCTTTTTCAAATGGAGAGTAAAATCTCTTCTAGAGTCCGAACCACAATGTCCCAGAAAAGAATGACTTTTTTTACACAACCAGAAACCGCATTGTCTCCAGCATTGCTGCTGTTTAACCGATTGTTTATTTTTGTTATGTGGGTTGTAAAAAAAAAAAAAAAAAAAGTCATGATTCCTTCTGAATTCCCTCCATCTTCTAGATCTAGTGGAAGACAGTCACTCTGACAGTTTGATTTTAATTTCCTGTTCCCGTCTCACTTCTTCACAGAGCGAGTTTCTTCCATTCTGTTTCTGTGTCTGTCATCATCACAAGATGATACAGACTCTCCCTCTGGAAATACTCAGAACCACCTGCATTCAAGGGGAACTTCACCGATCAATACACACATCCAAGATCTGTGTAGGTTTTTGGGGAGCAGACGTTTGTGGCTCCGGAGTGAATGTGTTGAACTGCCTCGTGTGATGTCACTTGAGTCAGTGTCAGTTTGAAGCTCAAGAGTTTTTTAAAGTTGCAATACGCAGAGTGATCCACTTAAGTTAGCATGCTAACCAGCTAGTCCCGGCCCGTCCCAGTGCTCCTAGTCCAACATGAGTCACCTGATATGGCCGCTAGCTGCACAGCTAACTGAGCTAACTAGCTAGTGGCAACTAGGGTGAACAGTTACTCCAGTGATCAATTATTTGTTTGATTTGACACATTTAATTAATTCAGTTAATAAATTTATTTTGCACCTTTAAAGGTTAAATAAATATGGGGCTCTGTTTTTCTTCCTTGCTGCTCGAGGAGACGTTAGCTGCTTCTAGGATGACAACGCAGACTTGTGGAATAAAAAAGGCAAATCTATGGTTGTGGTGCAAGGATTTTGTTTTTGGTGCAGTGTGTAGTTTGAGAGAAAGAAATTCTACAAAAGAGTTGTACTATTTACAATATGTAATGACACAAACTCAGAAATATTTATCTTTTCCACAAGTGAATAAACAAGAACACCCTTTGAAGCCAGAGAGGTGGCAGGGTCCGCCACATAAAAAGCAAAAGTATGCAGTATGAAAAATTGTGTTGGCCTTTAAGTTCAGTTGGCTTATCCAGTTATGAACATGGAGAGAGTTGCAAAATAAAATTGGTGGATACTATTTCAACATTTGAGTGTATTTGTCCAAGATACTGACAAAGCAAAAAGCTGCTTGCTTAAAGTTAAAAAAAAAAAAAAAAGAAGAAAACCTTCTTGGATGGACTCCCGCAGGTTACTGAACCAGCCAACAGCTGGCCAGAGTGAGTGGACTTCATCTTTCAGTCCCCTTCACTCCACTTTAAGAGCAGGCTCCTGGTTATATCCATGTGGTAGCAATTTTGGGGCTGATAATCCCCCACCCTCCTCCACCCTGCAGGTCTACACAGAAGCCCCCTTTTCCCGTACACCCCGGCTAGCCTGCCCACTCGTAAAGCCGTGCCTGTTCTGGCACTGCATAACCCCTTGTTGCCATATAAAAGAGCTGACAAACTTGCGGTAGCAAACAATTTTGTTTATGGCAAAATCTCCAAACACAGCTCCACGTCCTGAAGCTGCTGAGCGTAAAGTGGGACGACCTCCTGGTATTAATCGTCGCCGACTCGCTGACCACTATAATCAAGCACAATTAGATGATGAACAGCACAGTTAAAGGTTCAGTAAACAAGGAGCCAGTCAGGAAAGCAGGAGAGCAATCTGTTAATTTTTAAGATTTTATTAAAATACGGTGTGGAGTTTACCATTGGAAGTTACCATCACAAACATGATTGTTTCTAATAAAAAAGTAAACAAAACAAAAATAAAGCTTAAGAGCCTAGTTACAGGAGATTTTTTTTGTCTTTTTTTTCGTTTGTTTGTTTTTGCAGTCTGGTGAAAGAAAAAAAAAAATCATTTCACAATGAGAGTGAGTGGAAAACAAAAAACAAAAAACAAAAACAAACACGTTCACATGTTGTAAAAATACATTTCCCAATTTTTAACATAACACACAGTCACTTTCAAACATTCATTCATTCCTTGTTAGATGGTTAGATGTCAGTGCCAAAACAAAGCAAAACAGAAAGAAAAAAAAAAAAGTTCAGACCTGTGCACAAACGAGGAAGGGGGGGGGACGAGAGGAGAACGGTTTCTAAAAACGCAGGAGGCTGTTCTACGTTCTGAGGGCGGAAAACTTGGGACGAGGGACACGAGACAGAGGGCGACTGCTGGAGGATATGTGTGCATTTGAACCCTGAGAGAGAAAAAGTGACCGATTCTTAATTTTCTGCTTTTTCTTTTTTTCTTCTGTTTGACAGACCACACCAGTGTCCGCTATGCCCTCCTCCCCCCTCCACCCCTCCCAGCTCCACTGGAGGCTCTGGCAGCACTGTGAAAGACGCCATTAGAGCCCCGGAGTGGTGGTGGCGGCGGTCGTTGTGGAGGGATGGGGCGGGCGGGCATTCTCACACCCAAGAGTGAAATATCAGCTGTGGCTTTGTGAGCATACACACTGTGCTTATCTGTTAGCCGACGCACGCACACACTGCCGGGCTGACTTCTAAAAAAAATAATAATAATAATAATAATATTAATGAGGAGGAAAAAAGCTAAATCTTTCAATGCACAGTAAGAATTCACACTGGAGTTCATGTGTTGGAGCTGAAAACGACTGTCGACGCGAGGCTAAATGTGGTTCATCACTGAAAAAAGAAACGCTGCAGATTTAGGCGTGCCGGGGTGTGAGGAGCTTTTTGCGGAGCGGCCTTGATCGCAGCTCGTTCTTTTTCAACTGGGTGTGTCTCCTAACTTCACCTGCTGTGGTCAACTGTATTAAGGCAGTGAGTGGTTCCATGGCGACTTTCTATTAACAGCTACTTTTACAGGGAGAGAATAAGTAAGGCCCAGAGGAGATCAGCTGGAAAGGACAGTTTGGGATAAGACGAAAATTTAAAACAAGAAGAAGAAGAAAAAAAAAAAAATCACCAGGAGAGGGATCTCGTTTTCTCTGAAATGTTTCAGTACAACATGTAGAACACAGAAAAGCATATCCATACAAATGAAAATCCTACAATAAAACAGAATGGTTTTCATAACAGTGCACTGCTGAACTGAAAAAAAAAATATATATAATCATCATCATCAACAGCAAAATTTTAGGATTACTAATATGCTCATAATCCGAACTATGGGGGTTATTTTTAAAAATATATACTCATCACATGACAGAGGAGCCTAGCATCTCAGGACACAGACATGCTCCGTGTCTCTCATAGACTCTGAGGGGAAAAAACTGTACATCACTGGAAACTGACCACAACAACAAAAAAAAAAAAAATGGCAACTCGGGTTTGAAAACACTCTGAGGGAGGGGGAGGGGGAGGGGGAGGGGAAAGGCCGGGGGAGCAGAGGGAAACAGCAAGATGACACAAATTCTTTAAGCCAATATCATTTCCCCTAAAACATTACCTCACATGCACTATAGATAGAGCAGCCTGACAATGACGGGGCGAATAAAACAAAAAACAGCATCTACTACTACTGTTCTAGTAAAAGAAAAACTAGCAGACCACGGCGACCGACTCTTGTTTTTTTTAAGTTGTTTTTTTTCCCATTAGCCAGTAAGATGGAGATCGAAAACACATCTACTACAGTCTGAAGTCTAAGGATGGGAGAGCGTTGTGCTGAATCTTCCACGATGAGGAAATTAAAAGGTAAAGGCAGAGAGATACGCATTGGTTTTTGAAGCCTGAGTATTCAGTGACCTATAGTGAACAGAGAGATTTTTGTCAAATTTATTCCACTGGGGGGGGGGGGGCAATGTTATCTTTATTTATTGTATCATTACTGCTACAATTTCACAACCCTTCTGGTAAAGAATAGTAAAGAAGTATCTAGAAAATCTGTACAAAAAATAAAAGGGTATGCACGGTACATTCAATATCTGTTACTGAGGTACTAGAAAGGTGTTCCCTTCACACCAGGGCAACAGCGTTAAAGAGTTACTCCTAGGGACTATTCCTTTGGAAAGACAATAGCTTGTTATAACAGGGTGAGGGGAACACACACACACGCACACACACACACTCACACAAACACACACACCACTATCATTAACAAAGCCAGCATGCAAGAACACTGTCGCCTTGCTCCTACCAGGAGTCTAATCTCTACTGTCCCCTCACGCTTAAAGGAATTGGTGGATGCATACTGGTTCATGAGTAGATGACAGTGGGAGAGGAGCGGAAGGTGGGTGGGTGGTTGGGTGGGGGCAGGGGGGTGGGCGGTGGCGGCGGTGGTGTGCAGTGAGATCTTATTAAACAATAAGGCGGTCGTCGATCCCTGGTCACCCATCCTGTGTTCTGAGTGTCGGCAGTGTGTGGTCGTGTTCTTCGTCACTACAGCTAACCTGTTACTGTCCATGTGTTGGACTGAAATGAGCTGCGTGCGGTTGGATGGTGCCCTCTGCTGGCGATGCCTCCGGCCTGCTGTGTGGGCACCATGTTTAGAGGACCTCACACATGGCACTCTAGCTGCAGTTGGAAATTCAAGCCAAGGTGCTCTCTGATATGACGCTCTGAGCTATTATAAAACAATCCATGTGTAAATACAGGGACGACTGTCCTGAAACTAGACGGTCACAGCGGTAAAAGGCGACAAAGGGTCTTGGATATCACTATCTGGAGTATGGACTCGGCGGGGAAAACACACTTTGACAGTCTGACAGCATCATAGATCCGTCTTCTGAGCGAGCTGGCGAAAAGTGCCAAGGGCCAAACTGGGCTGAGGGGGTAGCTAGATGCCTGGTGGGGGAGGACAGGATGTACTGTTTGAGATTCTGTCTGGTTTTACTTTAGTACACGTTTTCCCCCATTACAAGAAATGTAGGAGGAGGGAGGAAAAAAAAAAAAAAAAGAAAAGAAGAATAAGAAGAGAGCAGTAACATGAGCCATTAATGTACAAAGAGGGGCTTCCACCTGTCTGCCCCTGAGCAGAGGAGGACTGCAGGAGGCAGCAGACTGGAGAGCCTCATGTCAGAAATGCTATTTTTTTTTCTTTTTTTTTTTTACAAACAAACATTAACACCTAGAACCACAACAGATCAATGTTCCATTAAAACAACAGCCAACTAAGGATATAAACCAATCCAATCATTGAATCCTTGAGAACAGTTATTGCTGACGTTGTGGGGGGAGTGAAGGGGGAGGGGGGATGGTGAGGGAGAGGGTGAGATGAGGACGAAGATGGAGGGATGTGTTGTGGGATGGGGCTAGCTGTGGATAAGTCACTCCTGGGCTGGTTATGTGATCTGAGGAACACGACTGTGTAGATCCACATCAGGTCAAACTGGCGCGGCCGATGTACTGGAGGGTTGGGCTGTGTCTGATGCTGGGAGGAGGTGGTGGGT
>JARJLU010009285.1:0-88864 GCA_030272975.1 Sparidentex hasta | reverse complement strand
TTACCTTTTGTTTGAACGTGATCTTCCCCGCTCTTTGTTCTGACTGTATAAAATGTGACTGTTTCACTTGCTCTGGGTCGACTCACCGGCTCAGACCCGCTCTGTGCCTGTCGGTTCACCAGTTTACCGGTATTCTTTGAATAAACGCATCACCACAGCAAACTGCTCAACAGGACTTGAATGATTTTCCTCAACAATTATCATTAAAGGATGCACATCTCAACTGTTGTTTTGCTGGAACGTTTGTTCTATTGAGGCAACCGTTGACCGCTGTAGATTTGGTTGCGCTCCTAAACCTGCCTCTCTCGAAGAGAGATCATGGTTTACAGTGTGGTCACTGAGTGTAACTCAGTAACAAACCTGTCTTCTTTTTTCCATGTTTCAAAACCAAATAAATCCAAAAATAAAGCTCATTTATTCAATTTGACAACAAGACTAGAGAGTGCTCTAAAATCTAAAATTAGGACATCTTTACAGGCATTCAGCTGAAATTGCAATCAGCTGTGTTTGGAATGAATTGCTATTTCCTTTTTATCTCCACAGAAGAGCTTACATGTCCATTTGTTTGTCTGGTTGGTTGGTTGGTTGGTTGGTCAGCAGGATTACACAAAATCTACTGAACAGATTTTAAGGAAACCTGGTCGGTGTGGAATGTGTCCCAGCCCAGAACAGACCAATTCACTTTTGGTGCAGATTGGGATAAAGGGACAGATCCAGGAATTGTTTTCCCACTTCCTTGAGGTTCAAAATGTGTGACACAGGGCTATCAATTTAGAAATTGGATTAAAGATCATTGAATGAAAGGGGACTGCTGAGCCTTTCTAGTATCATAAATATTCTGCTTAGATTATACTGCTATAGAGCTATATGTTTATTGATGAAAGGCATGACATTTTCCATTTACCAACTGTTTTGAACACAGCATTTTGCAGGTGGTTTAGTATGACTGAGGAAAGAGTTAATGAATTTGGAGAATGTGGTCACTGAATGAATTTTGCGTGAAAGTGATGAAAAATGATTCAGTTTGGTGCACATGGACTTACTGTGTTTTGAATAATGTATGAAAGCAGTTGACAAAAACTGTGAACTAAATTGACAAGACAAAGGGAAACAAATGACCTACATGTCTTTATACACTGCAAAAAAAAAAAAAGTCACACACTTTAATATTTGGTTGGACTGCCTTTGGTTTTTATTATGGCATGCATTCCCCCGTGGCATCGTTTTAACAGCTATATGCAATGTCACAACTTTCATTTCCATCCGGAGTTGCAAACATTTTTCACCGAGATCTTGTATTGATGATGGGAGAGTCGGGCCGCTGTGCAAAGCTTTCTCCGGCACACCCCAAAGTTTCTTAATGGGGTTAAGGTCTGGATTCTGTGGTAAATCAAAGAAACGCCTTTGAAAACAAGAAGAGAATGGAAAACAACCTCCCTCAAAGTCTTGATTACATTTTAGCACCCTGACTAATAGTCATTTGACTTGAAAAACATCTCACATGGAGTTGAGAATGACAGTATCAACTGTAGCAGTGCTATTGAGGTTGAAACTTAAGCATGTCAGAGCTTGGTTCCAAAAGAAATGAGCCAAAATCTCAGAAGTCTAGTCACTTATGTAACATTTAGAAAAGTCAAGAGAAGGAACACGGCCATTTATTTTAACTTTATCTCTGCAGGTGGTTTCACTCATTGCCAACATTGATTATGCAACATTCTACAAGGTAGGTGTAAAGAGACAGTGTGTTAAGTAGTTTAAAGGATCATTAGGCAACTTGTTGACCTTAGAATAACAGCTTCAGAATCATGTTGGATATACAGTGTCTTGTAACAGGGTGGACGGAGTCTCTGTCACTTATTTCTGCTCTGTGTAACTCCAGTGAGAGGGGAAGATCACACCATGCATATTTACCTTAGAATGATAAGACAGAGCAAAAACAATTTTCTATTGCCAGTTTGAACCCACAAAATTCACTGTGAGGGAACCAGGAATGTCTGAGCAGGTTTAAATGACAATCCATTTAGTCGATGTTGAGTTATCTCATGGGAATTACACATTTAAATGGCTGGTGGGGTTAGTTGTCGGATGGCGTTGCATCGTTTCACCAAAGTTCTTTTTTTTTGCCCCCATAACCACAAAAAAACATGTTTCTACCTTTAGTTCATACAACAACTCCTCCATTTTTGCGTTACCACTGCTCTGTTGATTACATTTGACTTGAATAAATTGCAGCAAATGTGAATAAGTTCAGTTACAAGACATGACAAAAGCTAAGGAACTTTGAAAAGAAAGCACGAGAATTGTGTTGTAAAGTTATAGTAATATTATTTTGTCAGTCATTCAATTCAGAAACAAATGTTATCTACAGAGGCTTTAATGATACAGCTTTTGTAGCTGATGCCCTTTAGCTTTTAGTTGCAATACTTGAATAAACATGTCAAGAAAAATCCATACAAGCAGTCCAGCCAAAGAAACACTGAAAACATTGTTCTGTTTCCCCTTCAAGGGAAGTTTGATGGCATATTGATTTAACAGTATGTATGAGAAAACACAATCCATTTGTCATGCTGTATTTTCTTATTGTTTGCCATTTGTCTTTATAGGTTTGGGCGTACAGTGTCTTGTTGCACATTTCTTAATTACATTTTGATTGGCACTCAGAGAGACAGTTTGGCTTTGGGTTTAGATGGGAGTCTGTGTGTGAGTGGGTGGTAGATTGTCAACTCCAGCTCTTTTATAATTGAGCCGAGTGATTTATCCTGTGGTGTTGGTTCAGCGATCTGAACAGTGCTAGTGTGTACCCCACCGCTGGTACAGTACGCCTCCAATCACAGTGATGTGTGCATGTATTAGAGCTCAACAGGATGTCAGTTAAAGCTTACTTGGCCTCAAGTACCTGCAAAAGGATAAGTTCACCCAAAAATAGGTAAATAAACAGCACATGTAATTTGTCTCTAAGCAGTGTAAAATGTCACAGGCTTCAGCTAATACTGGTGACTTGTGAACACCAATTGACAGTTATATTGATCTGTATTTTATACTTTGGTTAAAGTTCTTATAGGTAAGTCATGTGTTCTGTATGCTGGTGGAGTCAGTGTGAAGCTAACCTGAGTGAACTTTGCCAGTCACAAATATTTATAGGTTGTCATTTTTTTTTAAATAACTTCAGTCTTCTGCAACTTACCGTGTTAAATGGGCAAATCACATAGTCCCATATTGGTCACAAGCCCCTAAATTAAGATTTAAAAAATTAAAAGTGTATTCATGAGACTTTGTGATTTCAGCAAATACCTTATTGCTAGAATTGCTAGAATGAATATGATTTTATATCATGGAAATAAACAACCCTACTGTTTACCCTTAGTGCAAACTGTGTAGGTGACTGTGACAAGGCCTATAACATAACACTATATCATTTATTTTATATACTATATTTTCACACACACACACAAAAAAAAAAAAAAAAAAAAAAAAAAAAAAACTGTCAGTTTATGTAACCAGACACAGCCCAAATCTTTACTTCATATTTTAATTTCGGCCCAAACCAAGCCCAACCTGTCAGGCTCCGACTGGGTGGATGGTTTGATTACATGCTGTGATTTGACATACTTTAATGGTGCCATTGTGTCAAAATGTGAGCAACGCCTGTCACAATATCAGATTTGCACTACACATTTATTATGGCCAAAAGAATCCACAACTTGAATGGCTCTCAGTAGAGCACATACCTCCGCCAAAGCCTACTCAGAGTCCTTACATTCAAGCATATCCAATATCAAGAGATATCAGAAGTCCTGTTTCAATGTTTTTTTTTGTTGTTGTTGTTATTGGCAAAATAGTGTGACAAAAAAAGTAGTGTGATATTTGGAGTGTGTGTGTGTGTGTGTGTGTGTGTGTGTGTGTGTGTGTGTGTGTGTGTGTGTGTGTGTGTGTGTGTCAGTGATATGTATCTGTGTTTTGCATGTCATGGCACAAGTTAGATGCACCAACAATATAACAATAATAATAAAAACTATAACATAATATTATGAATATCAAATAATAGATATTATAATAATGTTATCTTAATATTCATATGTAACACAATAAAATATCATGTAACGATAACCTTTCTAATAACAGCAGTGAGTCCATACAGTGGCAAGGTGTGAGGCTAGACTGGTGAGCAGGGCCCCCCCTCACCTAGTCACCCAGCACCATAACTGAAGCAGACAGGGTGGGCCACCAAGGGACTTTGCTGTGTTCTTCAATGGTCAGTAGGACCTCATGGTCGACAGGCTGGCGCATCAGTCAATGGCAGCCGCATCAAGATTCTGCCATCAAACTACACACAAAGCTCGACACATGAGGTGGTGTACTGTGTCCCCCCAAGTCTACAGTCACTTCACTTTAACAGCCGTTTAGAGAAACTACAAAGACTTTTAGTGAATCTGTGCTCAAAACGCGTGGATATGAGGTTTCTGAATGTGCACTATCTAGTGGTGGAAATTCACAATGACAATAGATTATAACATTTTCGGCAGGTGTGACCTACATTCCAAGTTTGGTGAGTTATGGGGTATGTTCAGGCAGTGAAAAATGCAATCAGTGGGGACCAAAAAGCAGTCACTACAAAAACAACAGGGACCTCGCAGGTCGAGACCTGCTGGGGCCCTAAAAAAATATCTTATGAGTAATTGCATCAGCACGGTTTAATGGTGATTTCAAGCTTTGGTGCACGCTGCAGGACTGTCTCAAAATCTATTTACACTTGCAGCTAACTTTGAGTTTGACAGTCTCTGAATGCTTTTGTCCTTCTCTGTAGCACCTCAGGTAATTTTGGAAACCAGTGTTCAGAGCAGCCAGCAGCTGCTGAGTCTCCTCCAAGAAACTTTGTGGCAAAAAAAAAAAAAAAGATATTTGACTCCCCTCAGGCCTAGCGTCAGCAGCGCATTCAACAATAAAAGAGCCAAATAATTACTTTGCCTGAGGAGGTGATGTGTCTGCAGCCCCCAGTGGTGCTCCACACAGTTTTGACTGCCTGCAGGCCTGTGGTACATGGAGATAGGAGGAACTGATAGAGGGAAAAAGTTAGTGATGAAAATAATAAAGAACACAAGGAGGATGGAGGCATGGAGGTTAGAATATAGGTGAGAGAGAAAGGATACAGCACATATATAGTGCTGGATACATTTCTACTGTATGAGAATGTAAGTATTTTATTCACTTATTTCATGTTTACCAGTATTTTGAGTTTGGGAAGTTGTTTGCCCTCTTGGGGAGCTTTTATTACACTTGAGTTGGTATGTGAAACTAGTCTCTAACTCCTGGGAGCCTTGGGCCTGATGTAAAAGGAAGTGAGCTTATCAGACCTCTGTTGCCTGCTCCCCATCTCTGCTGCAGGCTACAGGCTCAAGGCCTGTTGGCCAGCACACCTGAATCTTGCTGGCGGTTGATTTGCAAAGCAAGTGAGAACACATCCTGATGTAGATCCATGGCCCATATTCTCACAGCAGCCATTTTCCTCTGACATCATGCTCAAAGTTGGTGGATGGTGAAATCTGGAGAGATGTATTTCAAGGTAAAACATCATATTTTTACAACCCATTAGCGCCTGTTCGACAGCAGCTAACAATAGAGGTCTGTGTATAATTTGTTTGTCTGATATTTAATTGAGAATCCAAAATCCGAAAATTATGCAATGAGTACTTATTTCAAAAATAGGGAATCAGAAAACTGGGCCACCAGACGAATTTGGTTTTGACATTGAATTTGTCTGATTTGTGTGACCAAGAAGTTATTTATTCTGGCTTCATTAGCCTCGGCCAAGATGAACTGCACATTAGCTAGAACGTGGACAAGATCCAGCGGCAGTCAGACTGGAAGTGACATCCCAATTACACCAACAAGTGTTATATACTTTCACAGGCAGATTTAAACCAGCCCAGCGTTAATATAGACAGAGATGATTTGCTATGTGCAGTAGTCCGCTGGACAACAAGAAGGAGGAAGGTTATGGAGTCCTTTTTGTACTTATTATGCAATCAGTGCCTGTTGCCAGCTAGCTGAGCTGTCCGGATTTCCATCCAGCTCTTTTTGATTTTAAAAACAGTGGCAGACAAAAACATCAGAACTCTGTGGAGGGATGAGGAGGCTGTAGCTTCCCTCACATTAATACATGACACAAACAACATTAGTGTCACAGTTTGAGGTTTTGCTTATCTTGCTGCACCCTGTTATTCAGCGTTGTTCTTATAGCATTTTTATAAGATAAGGTAAGGCACAACAACTATCATTAGATCGCTGAACACAAGTCCTGTTAACTAGCAATACAATCACATGCAGGCTAATAGGCAGCCTTTGAAAGTAACATTAATGTACCTGTGAGAAGCAGTGGACTAGCTAATTGAGCTAACGTTAACCTAGCAGCTACGGGCTAACAAAATAACACGTTTGTTTTTTTCTTTTTACCTATTACAATATCACAGATAGATAAACAAAATAAATCCACATGCACCACTTCCAACCAAACATTCTTGCCATTACTAAGATGGAAGTTATGTGTAAGTTAATGACTGAATTTTCATTGTTGAGTGAACTGTTCCTTTAATTCTCCAGGCTAAGGCCACTCTGTTTCTTTTCCACTTCTCCCTGGGCATTGGTTTCTTTGTTTGCTTCACATGCCCGAAATCAAATCCAACCTGAGTCAAGGGCTTACACCCCAATCACATCTAAAACTTTGCATCGTGTTGCAACAGGTCAGGCAGTCCTCCGGACAGCTGGCAAACTGGGCAAATTGACAGAAGAAGAATTTGGTTTCCATAGGAAGTTTTTGCTGCAGGAATATCTGACTATGCAATGCCAGGTTTGGACAGCATTACAGTATATTCACTATTTATACATTAGCTGTAGAAAATGCTACAGGCAACATACAGGAATAAACTCCTTCGTCAGCTGTTGCAGTGCAGGAGCAGGGCAGCGCTCACATCTGCAAATCCATCTCATCAGAGAGAGAGGGGAACCAACTATTGTCATGACCTGGCGTTTCAACAGTACCAACTGCTACACTGCATACCTATCTTGTTCAACAAATGAATCACTAATGCAATTAAACTGTTGTGTCCCTCATTACAGTTTTTTTTTTTTTTTCTGATTGCTAAAACACAATTTTGCAAACTAGTGTGGTTTTATCAAAATACTTAACACAGTTCACAAAACCACAAACTGCAAAATATCTCATATATCCTGCAAAATGAAGCACTGCAACCAAAACGTCATATATCAAAATCAGACTTTTGCACCAGATGGCAAACACTTCATTCATATTACAGATTCTTGTCTCAAACTACACACTGTTGAGCATAATGAAAAGCACTCCTATCTTTAGTATGCTTTAGTTCAAACTGTAGAGAATTCTTCAGATTGGTCACATGCATAGAAATATTTGCAGATACACACACATGCTGTTGAAACTTTTTTTTTTTTTTTGTTTCAATCACCAACAAGTCAGTGCAACATATGCACAGCCGATATATTTACATTGGAGTGAACAAAAATATGCTCACAAAACAGTAAACTGAAAAAGAAAATTGCAGAAAAGAAATGCGTCAATGTGAGCCCGTGGTTGATGATATGATGCACTTAGGTTGCTCTAAATTCATTTGAAAGTTGTTGTCTTCTTTGGTCATGACCTCCTCTTCCAACTCCGTCCTCCCCCTTTCATTCTCACCCTTTCACCTCCTCTTCCTCTCACCTGTGGTCTTTTAGTGCTTACTTCCTGACTGAAGTGGTAACAATTACGGTAACACTTGTTTGGCAGGTGGCCAATGAGTTCATGCAGTGTTATTTTAAATGGCAGTGTTTTGAAATGGCAGATTGTGTCTTATGCAGAGAACTGTGCTCTGTGCACTTAAAATGTGCCATTTTGAATTGCAAAATGTGTGTAAAGCAGAAAATGTGTTTAAAGTTTTGGAGACTTGAGAAGGGTTTTTTCTCTCTGTGGTTCAGTTTAAATATTTGTGCTATGCATGTCATTTTAGTGCGTTAGCAACTGGAAAAAAAACTGTAATATAACTGCACAGGAGACTTGCGGTTAGAATGCTTACTGGTGAGTGCAAAATGGCTTAAAAAAGTGTTGGAAAAGGGACTTTCGTGACAGTATTGAGGTTACTGCAGCACCTAAACAGACGAAACTGAAACATGTTTGAAATGAAAGCTTATAGCTTGTAAAGAGGTGACTGCAAAGGTTGAAATGTGGAAGCAGAAGTGACACCTCAGGAGCACAGCACTGGATCATGGTTGGATAATATTTGAAGAGCTTAGTCCCCTCAAACTCTAATCCCCCCCTCTGAGGGATAAATATGTCTGCAGGAGGAAACGACTGAAAAAAATAAATTACACTGATGCGTGAGATGTCAAATGCACGTGACTGCTCGGTGTCGTACATATGAAAGATTATCTCTCATTTCTCATGAGTTGTGGACGGAGCTAGTGTGGAATTTGTCGCAACCAATTTACGCAAGGCCTTTAGTAAGATAACAATGACATGAAATGTGGATTGTTTTCAACATTATGTACGTATATGTGAGCGCAAACTACATTTTCTTTGAGCTCTGAAAGTTGAAATGCGGTTTGAAATCAGCTTGAAAGGATTTTAGTCACACAACTTTATTTATTTTCAGGTCTGTGTGAGGTGAAGCAGTCATTTCCCATCATCACCTGGAGTACAAGGTTACTAGCGGCAATGAAAGGTTAGTCAGTTGGTTCCACAACTTTGGTCCACGCCGACATTAAATCACCCGAATCAGAAGATTTACGATCTTCCAGTGAAATATCTCAAAATTGGCCACGTTGATTGAAATTAAGTGTTATACATTCATGATTTACAAAAATGACTTTGGTGAATCTGTGATTGCATCCCTGAGCTCCCTTGAAGTTGGGCTTTACAGTTTTGAGGGAAAAGTCTAGAACCTGTGGGACTGATTACCATGAAATTTCAAACCATCCAACCTGCAATACCCAACTTGTCGGCCACTTGGGGGCAGCAGAAAGAAGTTGTGAACACAATATTGACATAAACTGTATGTATACATGTTGATATGGGGTGATTATTTTTTTTCTTTTTCTTTTTTTTTTCTTTTTTTTTTAATTTACACATCCAGCAGATGCAGAGCATTATCATCATTCTAGGTGAGAAAGGGTTCCATGCACATCTTCCAGCAGCATGCAGCTGAATCAGGTGCTTTTTCAGCTCTTTCTGGTTGTTTGCAGCCTTTGCAAAGTGCAATAATTTATACATATACATTACATTATACATTATAATTCCTTTGGAGCCGTACTTTTGTGTTCACTTGGCAAATGTAAGCGCCACATCCATTTTCTCATATCTCCTTTTTATAGACATATGCTTGCATCTTCTGCTTGCACACTCTTGCAGAATGTATTAAAAACATTGTAATTAACACAGAACTGCACCTTCAGTGGGACTTCTAACTGAAAAACCTAAAAAGGAGCAAGTCACCTTTATAGTGGAAGCATTAAAAGTGACGCTGCGTCAAGCATTTTTTACTGTGTTAACAGCATTCACTGCTTCCAGCGGTCTAAGTGCAGCCTGAGGACACAGGTAGTTTTGAGCCCGAGTGCTTGGAGGTCGGGACATGGTAAGATTTGGTCTCCTCAATTCAGCCTCTCAGCTGTTGAGAGCTGAGCTGGGGCACAAAAAAAAAAATGGAGGGACAAGGGTTATATAAGTCAACTCAACCTCACTGTGAAATCTGTCTTATATCTTGTACGTTCTTTTGTTTTTAATAATCTCTGAATGTGTAAGGTGTCAAAGTGAGCAGTGAACTGCGCTCACGCTCACGGGAGACTTGTGGTTCTGCGGTGCCGTCTTATTGAAACTGAAATCAATGTGGGAAACAACATCGTCGCAAAGTGGATTTGTCTGAAAGCGTATCCAGCTGTCTGAAAGATTTTGGGCCATCTCGCCGCTCTATTTGTCTTTCTTAGTGTCTTCTAAGTGCTGACGCGTCAGTCAGAGTTGTTGCCAAGGGGCAGCCGAACTTCTGTCTGCGCGCGGCATGTTTAATATCCCCATTGTGCTGGATGTGCTGCCTTCACCTGTCTGCGTGATGGCCGGGGGGGATTTGGGAGAAGGAGCTGAGGTTCTCAGCCGGCTCACAGACCGACTCAATCATCGTGAAGCTGAAATGAAACCTAAAGCCTGAGAGTGCTTCACACAGCCTGCCTGCCTCCTCTCCAGCATCAGAGCCACAGCTGTTCGGATGTAGTGTTGCTGTATGGTAATGGCCTGACAGCCCTCACACATCCTACACGCCCGTCTGCGCTAACTGTGGTGTTCCAGTCTTAGGGAGGGAAGCCTCTTTAACCCTGAGACACGACCTCCTCCTGAGCTGGAGTCAATGTTATCCAGCGCTCACACTGTTGCTTTCATAAATCCGCTCACTTCCGTTGTGTACTCACTGGCATCCACTGAGATCGACACACTCAACTGAATATTTAATGTTGAACCACCTTAGCGTGCTCTCCATCGTCCCTTGACAGCCCTTCAACCATGGGTGCATCACCGTAATCCCATCCAGTCTCAGATACAGGACATCTTTTGAAAATTTTGTCCCATCTGCCATTGCAGTGAAAAATGCCTATGGCCTGATCTAACACTTGGACCTTTCATACATACTGAACATGCAGATTATGTCCACACACCAATTCCGCACATTAAAGGGCGGAATAATTGCACCTCAAATGATTCAGGAATGCAAAAACGAAAATGACGGTCTGACAGACACTCTGAGGTGCATTTCATCCAGATGATCCAGAAAAGGTCACATCCCTCTTTATACCATCAAACAACTAATTAAAACCCAACTTATCAGATAATCACCATTTGGACCTACATCAGCACGATGAAAACTCCTTCTAATGATGGGGTGGGGAGGGGGGTGATCAAGGTGTTTTGGCTTCACTTGGAGGGGACTCGATGTTATCGTTGGACACCGTCAATGTGTAGGGGGGAGACATTCGAACAAGGTGGCGATTGACTGACCACAGCTCAGCGTAGCATCGACAGACACTGACTCTGCAGTGAAGCAGCTGCTGTCTGAGTCTCTATGACTCCACTGGGCAGACCGGAATACTATTGTTTTAAAGTTCTCCATGAGCATGTCCACGGCATCAAAAGTGCCTCCTTGTGGCCATTGATAAAATGCTTCCATATCTCTTTCGCACATGATTTGATTAGCTCCAACTTCGGATGGTATCACTGGACAAATTGCCGGCACTGCAGTGAAATGTGAAATCCAGTTTGACTGATTACGATAGCAGAGCTGGCAAATTTACCACTTACAGGTCTTGGATTATTTCACACATTGCTCACGACAAGAAACATCAGCGGGTGCAGATATCACACACATTTTCCTCAGGAAATGCAGTTATTCTAGTTTACATTGTCTTTTTTTTTTCCACCAGTGCTTTTCAGATTTGCTAACGCTAAAGCAACCAGAAGGCACTAACTGGAGCTACAGTTGTACTTGATGTGGCACCTGCCAGCACAGTTAGAGGGGATAAGATACATAACTGACTACAGCTGGGAAGGGGACAGGGAGGTTAAAGTTTAAGGCTGTCAAGCAATTAAAAAAAATATACTGAATAATTAGAAGCTTTAATTTAGGCGCTACACAGAGCCGTCGCCGTAACCTACATAAGTGATACATCGTAGTGAGCGTTTATACGTGTGCACCGGTGTGTTCGTTTTGCTGGCAGCTGACTTTCCCCTTTAAAGACACTGGCTCACAGCTGTGTTTCTGGAAAAGAGAGAGTGGACAGGCAGAGATCCGCAGCTCCACGCAAATCCAGCTTGAACGACAGACAATGCTCGCCACGGGGCTGTTCGTTGAGGGACAGCCTGGCCTTCAGATATTCTGCATGTCCATTCTCTCTCTCACCCAGAGGCTCTTTCGGCAGTGAAGAGAGGCTCCGGAGGAGTGGCGTGATCCAAGAAGAATGGCAGCCGGCTGGTCCGGAGGTGCGCCGGAAAATGTTTCCAAGCAGATCAATCGCATTCCTTGCGGCCTGCGTCGTTGCTACGTGCAATTAAATCACTGGGAGAGAGCACGTCGGGCTATGCCGTGGGTACGGTGTCGATTCATCAATTAACCACATCCCATTCTCGGTTTGAGAGAGAATGTTCACAGTTGCGGCTGGAGTGGGGCTTGAGTCTTCTTCCTCCATCATGTTTACAAAGCCGCTGGTCAGGGCGTGATTAATCTGCAATGTTTTTTGTTTTTTTTCTATCCAGGCAGGCAGAGACAAGCTAAGTTTGAAAAAAAAAACACACACAGAATGTGTTATGTTGATGAAAATGAATAGTGTGAAATAAAGTGTAGGAACATAATACGCCTACTAGAATCTGTGTTATTATGCGTAACAATGACGAGATTCTCTTAGCTCACATATACAGTTTTGTTCCCTCTGTAGCATGTTAAACTCCTCTCTCTCTCTCTCTTTCACTCTCTCTCTCTCTTTCAGTGTTTGCTGTCTCTTTCCAGAGTGTGTGAAATTAGGATGGAATTTTAAATTATGATGTTAAACCAAAAGCCGCTGTGCGAGTGTCGAGTTGTCGACCTCACAAAGTTCAGAGAGTTGCGCTCCGTTAAGTTTCACATACTTAACTTCGAGTTAAAGGTACAAAATGCAGCAGGAGGGCAGATAAAGTGGGAGCTGGATAGCCAGCATGCTCACCCACATTACCACAGATACATAATGTTAATCCAGGAGAAGGAGGTTCATAGCAGCTTGATGCCCAGTGGAATGGCCTCCCCCCATATAGCTGCAGGTCCTTTCTTGCATGCCAGTGTAGGGCTGTGATTGGAGGGGCCTTCATCTGAATAGCGCCACATACTGTATTAGGGCTTCATTAAAGACTTGCCTCTGTACTCTGTTCTGTGTCAAACCTGCTAATATTTACAGGTTGTCACCGGACCACCCACCCAAGAAATTCATAGGTAATACTGCGTTACAGAGGGGAATAAACAGCAAAATAAAATAACAATTCAAATAAAAATGATGTAATACAACAATTTGAATAAAGACACACCATACACACCATATGCAGTAAGTGACCTTGTGTGTACATGACGTGTGTAATATATAATAAATGTACTGTATACATGATGTTTCTAACTTAAGCATCTTGAGAAGGGATCAGGGTTTAGGAACCAGAAGTGTATAGCACCAGTTATGATAGGTATCATATTTATTTTCTATTATCAGCTGTTCATTTTTCTTAATTGCGACTGTGAAAATTACAATTAGACTTAAGTTTAGCTTACAGGTGACACGGAATGAGGAAATCCTTTCAGCATCACAGAAAGAATAGAGATTGTAATAGGCCCAAGCAGGACTGACAGTGGCCTTGAGATGACAAGAAACGCAAAACAGACGTATGAAGATGGCTTCAGTTCTGCCTCTTCTGATTGTCTGTGCTTCTGTTGTGCCTCTTTTGATTTCTTCGGTTTTCTTTTGTTGTCTTACTCACAGGCGTTCTTTTCTTCATCTGCTGCACCCTCAAAAAAAAAAAAAAAAATGTTCAAAAGGCGTTCTACAGTGTAATTTTCCAAAACCTGTTCCTACAGTCTTTATAGTTTCAGATCTCTTACAATTCCGTGCCATCTACCCTTGGCAAGAAAAAAAAAAAAAAAAAAAAACCCTGTTTGTTCATCACACTCATTTTTAGAAATATGAGTCCTCATCACTTAAATTATCTAGCAAAATCTCTTACTGGCACAGATCAAACACATCAGCAGATGGTCTGATTGTTTTGACACCGACGTCATTTAACCTCAGTTTTCAACGAAAGGGAAGAGCATGGCTCACAGATAACTTATACCAACTGTATGTGTAGCTGTGCCATGGAGGACCATCCTTGACGACATATTCTGTATTGTACAGTAAAGTAACTTTAAAGTTTTTCTTGACAAAAGACAGTGCGTTCTGAGCTACTCTCTCATTTTAGTGTTAACATGTACATTTTGTCATAATTTGTCATTTTTCCAAACAAGAAAGTTTGGCCGTCATGAGTCACCTCCTTGCATATTGGCGTTTGCTTTACTTATCGGAGCATCACAACTTCTGCTTTCAAAGAAGACACATTCTGCTCATTTTCAGTTTAATCATTTGTAATGGGTTAGTGTTAGAGTAGGTTTACATGCTCCAAGCGCATTGGTTGTCTGAACACTCTGTTTAAGCTGTTGTCTCTTTACCCCCCCCCATACCTAAATTCAGTCAGTGGGCATTGCTTCACTCCTATTGCTGTAAATAACATGCATAGTGTGTGTGTGTGTGTGTGTGTGTGTGTGTGTGTGTGTGTGTGTGTGTGTGTGTGTGCGCACGCGCATGTGTGTATTTGTCAGCCAGACAGGTCGGTATACATGACATGAAAAAGAAAAATCAGACATCCCATCAATTTTCAGTGCACTGAAACGCAAAGTGTGTAGAGATACCTCAGTAATGTCAAGGGCAATTTGATAAAATCTTGATGAAAAAAGGAATGAAGTGAAAATATTACAAAACGTCATTAGGCAAAGGCAATGCTAAGAACAGAGCTGGGCACAGAGAGGCAGCAACAGACAGAGACGTAGAGGCTCAAGTAAGTTTGATAAGCATTTATTAAATACCGTTATCAGATGAATTGCCCTCACTCCCCTAGATTCGCATGTCTGTTGTTTTTATTGTAGCAAAGGGCTTTCAAGTCAGTCCTCTCTTGGACATGAAACTGGTGCTGCTTGCATTAGTGCAGGCCTTAGAAATTGGAAGAAAGCCATCGAAAAAATTCACAGCGCACCAAAACTCCACACCACCACTATTTGAGTGAACATCAGCAGAATCCAGTCAGCACACAGTCATCCAGTACATGGGCTTAACAGCAGGAGGTGGCAAGACAAAATTATTAATTCTGTGCGACACGTGGCAAAACAGGGAGAAGCCTCAGGAGGCCATGCTGACGGAACTGGTAATCTATATCAGCTCTTGAAACTCGTGCTGAGAGGTGAATTGAAGGATGATCCCATTTAACTCAAGTGGTCTTAACAGAGCACACCATCAGAAAGGGATTCTGAACACTGTGGCCAATACAACAATTTCTGGTATAAGGTCTCCTCCAGGCATCTTCTTTGGCCAGTCAGTTAAGTCTGAGAGCATGTTTGAAACAATCGCTGCATCTGAAAATACACCTCTGTATGAGCAGATACTCAGCAGCCGAGAAGAGATGGCAAAGAGTACATTGAAAACAGTTGAGTTTGAGCACTGCAGCAAAGGTAAGACTGCAGTGGATTGAGAGAAACAATGAGTGTTACTTGTGAGACACCTACAACATGGGTTGGCGCCACTGAATCCATTGATTCCATCGGGTTAACACATTCAAGATGGATTTCTGGCAGAGCAGTGGATTACTACTGGGCAGGGCAAAGTGTCGGATACTCTAGAGGTTCAGTTTGGGGACCACTTCGACCAAGAGAGTCTAAAGATTATGCAAAAGTTAGAGAGCGCATTCCTGACTGGGAAGTTGGATGATTCCCTCGATTTGTACTCTGTGCCGAACAGAGATTCTCTTTCTGTGCAGTTGCCCCCCTTTTTAACAAATACCCTGAATCAGCAGTGGGGAGGCGGCAGATGTCCTCAGGGAGCTGCTCGTAGAGGTGCGTGGGTTGTTTGACCAAGTTGAGATTTTCCTCAGACTTTATGTTGGTGGTGCCAGTGTCTTCATGTGGAGCATGAGGAGCTTTAGTGCACTGTGCAGACTGAAGACTTGGCTATGGGGTAGTATGGCCCAAGACAGACAATTTAACGATCTGTAATGTTCATAAGGAGAGGCTGAACATGGAAATGATGTGCCTAGTATTTGCAGGATGCAGTGACGCCCAGAGACGTGGGTCTTTTGTTTGGTTGATCAGCGGTGTTTGCTTGCTGAAGAGAGAAATTAAATACTCTACAGAACATTGTGCTTCATGTTTTAGTGAGCCACACAATTTAATTAAAGGTCCCATATTATACGGTTTTTCATCAATTTCACACAGCTGTCAGAGCTCCAACAACACTGGATTCAAAATGCATTGCCCCAAACTCACCTGTGGACCTGAATTTCAGCTGTCTGAAAGTCACTTAAGTGAGCTCTACTGAGAGCAGGCTGTTTCTGTGCCTGCACCTTTAAATGCTAATGAGCTCTGTCTGTCAACGCCTACTTGCCTGCTACAATTCCCTCTCAGGGAGAGGATGCCACTTACTCTAGTGGTAGCATGTGCTAATGTTTACGGAGATGCTTTCGTTCAACCATACCAGTTTGACCCAGAATCAGACCCAGAATGAGAGGCTCCTGAAGAAGTACCGTCTCTGCAGCTGCAGCGGGACGTTTCAGAATGGTTTATAGAGTCTGAATATGTTATTTAGTTTGTTCGTATGTGTTCTTACATTTACTATCATGTAGCTAATGGCTAACAGCTAGCGAAAACTATGTTTGTCTCCAACACAGTCTCCAATCTCTTGGACACTGTTCGCATCGTCTCTGTCTCCAACCTGCATATTTCCAGGCTTTTTACCATGACAACCAAGCTCCAGTGTAATAGTATTAACCTTAAATTCGCTTCAAACACCATTGCATAGCAGACCGAAGCAGAGCTAACTAGTTAGCCGATTTCCAGCTGACTTCACCATACTCATGGGCAACTGTAAATACTATCAAATTATCAAACTATCAGATATCTAATGTCATTGTGCAGAGGAGGCTGGCCTATGAGCACGACGGGAGCTGAATCTGAACAGCCTGTAGGAGCGCTGTTTTTCAGTGGCATTTCAGTTGGTGAATATTTTGCTTTTTGATTTGGTTGATGGTTTGTTAACTTCCTCTGCTTTTATAACTTATCTTGAACTTTGTGTCCAAAAGTTATTGAAGCTGACTCAGAGATAAGACCAGCGACACATATTTAATGTCACATAAATGTATCAAAAATATGATTATAAAACAAACTCATATTGAAACTATATTCATAGATATAGATAGATAGATAGATAGATAGATAGATGGATAGATGGATTTTTTTATTTCAGGCACTTCAGGAGCTGTGCTTTGTTTGGGAGAAAGGAGCTTTTGTGCAGACTCACACAAATGTATATGCATATAACACATCATATAACACATTATATACCACACTGAAAAAATGGGGCAGAAAAAAGTATAACTGGTCTCCTTTAAAAGATCTCTGAAGTATCTGTTTAACAATTAAGCCACAGTACATGAGAAGGTGTCCTCCAATGTTATCGCTGACAAAACAGTGAAGCCTACTGGGACAAGCTGCTTTTGTTGTTAGTTGAGAAGACACAGACATGGTGTCATTTTCATAATGAAAAAGCCGTATTGTAGCAGTGAGGGCTAATCTTCGGCAGCCTCGATGTGCGGCCGCCAGGGAACAATTACCATGTTAATATTTACCGCCCTTGAAAAAAATATATCATAACCAAGCAAGGGTGTAATTTGAAGCGAGAGTGTCCCCCTCACTTTTCCAATTTTGCCTCCCCTAAACACACACACACACACACACACACACACACACACACACACAAATATTGATGCAATCATTTGGGACACATGGAGCATTATTCACAGTATTTGTGCCCCCACCTAAGCTGTCCTGTAAAGGATCAGGTATCTTAAATGGAAGCTCAAAATGATTGTAGGCTTAGTGCATTTACAATAGGTCCATGTGGCATCCATTAATTTGATATTCAATTGAAAAGTATGAAAAATTACATGTTTGTTTTGTTTTTGTATCACAATCAAAAACAAATGATGAAATAACAAATTATTTTTTTATTTTCTGATTTTGTATTCTCAATTGAAGTAAAGATTATCCCCAGACTTAAATGGACAAATCGCCTACTCTTGCTGATGTAATGCTTTTGTTCATTTTATACATAAATGTAGAATGTTTGAAGTGGAAATATCATGGAGGAGAGTCCATGACAGTCAGGACTCCTTGGTCTGAATTCACTGAGAGAATTGCAAAACAAATAACTATTGAATAATTTCTAAACCGCTTG
Organism: Sparidentex hasta; assembly: GCA_030272975.1. Classification (NCBI taxonomy): domain Eukaryota; kingdom Metazoa; phylum Chordata; class Actinopteri; order Spariformes; family Sparidae; genus Sparidentex; species Sparidentex hasta. The sequence continues at coordinate 70,777 of JARJLU010009285.1, read as the reverse complement.
TCAGGAGGAAAACAAGGACAAGCAGCTTCTGTCGGTAACAGAAGGGTGTAAGTGAGGAGACAGACAGGAGAGAGAATGATACCACAGTGTTTCAAACCTACAGTGAGACACGGTGCTGGAAGAATCAAGTCTGGCGATGTTTTCAGACTCCTGCACAGAGCTGACTCCATCCTGACCGAGGAGGAGCACCACTCCATTCTTCAGAAACAAGCTCCACCCTCTGGTTTGATCTTCCATCTTCATACTGCAGCATGATGATGAGCCCAAACACCTCAACGCTTTGATGCAACCCATTCAACATTTATGGGGCAAATACTGCATGTGCAACAGTCAGTATTTGGCTAAATCCCCCTAACTGAGATTTAAATAGGCTTGATTTTTATTTATTAAACTATGTTAATCCCAAATTGGGAAAATCATTTTTTCCACTCACATTACACTCAAACACACGTGCAGTGTAGAGCAGCGTCAGGGGTCGGTGCCTTGCTCAAGGGCACCTCGACGATGTCCACACCATCCTTTTTTTGGACCGACAACCCTCACGTCCCCAAGCCAAGTCCCTACGGACTGAGCTATTGCCGCCCCAATACAATGAGGAACTTCACTGGTTAGAGTGAAAAGGAGCAGTAACATTTAAAGTCGATGTGAAAGTTAACTCACGGCACCAGCTCGACTTCCCACTTGTCAGGAACATTTTGTTTAGTTGCCACACAGCTCCAGCTCTGACTGGACTTGTGATGATCGTCATTAAGGCTGCGGTTGCTCCGAGAAACTGGAGCTGCTTGAGCGCGATTAAGTGTTGAAGACATTTGTTACAGTAAATCCCTTTCAGTGTGAGACCTCTGTTATGTTGTAATGTAGCATGTTGAGCTATAATATGATTATACTGTACATAGCCAGGCTAATTTTTGTCTGTTATGTGGTAAATAGTAACGCTCCAACAAGCGCAGATGACAAACCAATCATCTTGTACAGCTGTGTAAGATTGTTATTGGCTTATTTCTAATGAGCCCACTAATCCATATGGACAATGCACTGGCATGAATATAGGCACATGTGCATTCAAATGAGCTGTCTTTGACCTCATGGTAGAGAAATGCAAAATGTACACATCGTGTTGTCGATGTATTTTGAAGTAGAAGTTCAAGTAGTGGAAGAATGATTATGTTTGGTTTCAGTGTTGGGTTTTGGTATCAACAAAGCAATATTAACGTGTCCAGTGAGGTTTGTGCCTGAGATATTGGTTTTCAGGCTGACCTCACGTAGCCTCTGAAGACTGCCACTGTTGTCAAGGCTCCATGAAATATTCAACACAGCGGTGACACACCTCAAGAATTCATATAGTGTCACTTCTCAGATTTCAGTCACAGGGTTTTTCAATAAAGTTTGAAAACATGGTGAATGACGTTTGTTTATAAATATATACAGGTATCAGTGGTAAACTTACAGCAGAGGGCTAACACAATACATAACTACACTTGAAGCGTAGGCTGACCTTTGAACAAAGACAAAGCACTGATCAGCTGGCCAGAGACCGAAATCGGCCATGACCAGTGACCGATCGCTGTCAGGTAAATCTGATTCTTTGTCAGTCAAATCTACACACCGTCAGCCAGAACTTGACGACAGAAACTACATTTTTTTTCTGTTATATTCCTAATTTATGTTCACGTCATTTTATTTCATCTGTTGCAACTGTTTTCTTTTGTGAAAGTAAAGTAGCAAAGGGTTGTGAATGCAAAACAACACTACAGAGTATCCACTGTTTCATGCTGTTATTACCTTCCACAATGAGTGCACCAGATATTCCAGTATACATTCCATACATGTTTGCCAGGGGGAAATAGGGCTTGGGTAAATATACAATATACTGCATGTTATATTGATATGAGAATATATCATCATTTTGAAGGCTGCATTACAGTAACATGGTGTCATTTTCTGAACTTACCAGGCTGCTCTACTTGTTCTACCTGCCTTTACCTATTTGGTCCACATCACTGATTATTATCGATCAAAAACTATACCAAAACCCATTGATTTTGTTGCCCAGTCCTGTCCAAGTGCAAGATTTCAAAATGTTATTAAAAGTGTGTATTTATATTTCGATATGGCGTAAAAATATCATGATATTCGGGGTCTAGGGCTTGATACCAGGGGGAACTTGAGTTCACCTAAACCATTTTTCTGAAAGTCCCTCACAATAAAATAGCTTGCAACATGTAATAAAATATACTATATATAATATGGGATATGCCATTTGTTTTCAGTTCAGTTTTATTTGTACATGAACGTTTTGCTCTGGCGGCATGGAATGAATGAATGAGATGGCATCAGGATGATCCGTAATGTTTGAAAGAAATTGATATGATATTATTCGTCATGTTCTGGGGTGTTGAATCAAGGTGTATGTCATAATAGAAGTATCACTTTTGGTTTTTATAAAGAAACACAATGAAGCTGGCAACAGGTAATGTGCAACACTAAGCTGGCATCATCAGCACTTGGGCCAAGGCTACTTTCCAAGCCCCTCTTATCAGCAAAGCTACAGGGAAGGGGCGACAAGAATCCACCAGAAAGAAGTGCATGCAAGCATGGTAAAATTACACTACAGTGGAAGCTCACTTGGACATATCTGTGGTGGGTTGACATCCATCGTATCAGGTGCCCTGTTTAAACTGTTTTTGTGTATGACACCTTGCCAATCCCAGCAAACCTTCAGACATGTTTTGCTGGGGTGAGTTTACTTGTTAGAAAATGTAGACTAAACTACAGTCAAGTAAAACCCTAAGCCCTCAGAATCTTCAAAAAAAAAAAAAAAAAAAAAAGAAGATATATAACTGGAAATCTAAATGGCAATATTTCATAATAGCTAAATAAAGTCTTATATACTTCACAGTTCCTCAACTCGATGATGTAATTCAGGTATGCACAGCTTGGGAAACATTATAAATGACACTGATTTGTAAAGCTCTCAGGATTCATAGGAAACATGTCAATTGTGATCCAACTCATTTTTTCTCTATCTACAATTACATTTGGCTATTCTGGCTGTAAACATGTTGAGTGACAGATACCTTTTACAGCCAATAACTGACTTAATTAGGAAACAGGACACGTCATTTTATGTGGTGATACTTTGTCAGAACTGCGACCAACTCCGTTGTTTGTGATAGCAATTTGGAGTAAGAACTGCTCTGAATCGTCAACAGGCTGGGCTATAGGCTGGAATACTAAAATTTAAATCATAAATTAACAAATCTGAATTTCATACATCAAACTCATTTGACACTGAAGTGGCATTTTATGATGAATTTAACCACCTCTCCAAACTGCACGCTGTGTGATTTTAATTCAATTAGGGACACTTTGACAAATCATGTGGGAGTGTCCATCAGTCAAAAGTTTATGGAACAAAACCTCCATGTGAAACTCTGGGCTTTCACATCGAATGTTCTCCAGCATGCGTTCTGCTTAACGATGATTCAGGGAACTTTAACCAAAGGCAGTTATGGCTATCAGCTTGTACTGTTGCTAAAAAGCGGTTAGGTGTCAGCCACCACACACTCTTTCTATTCAGCAGTGGGATTAATCTTTAATAGAGATTTTATCTGTGGAGCTCTCTGCCGCTATGATGAATGGGACAGGCCATGTCGTGCTTGTGGCGAGGAAGGAGGCACTCAGCTCAGCTAGAAATATGATATTAATTTTTATTCATGTGTTGTTTTCATTTTACTCTCTAATGCCGCGAGACAACTCCTGCATGTATATTGGAATTTAAAGAAAGACCCACAGGGAGGGGGTGGGTCAGGCATAGGGAGCGATCAGAGCTGCAGGAGTATACTTAACATTACGTATCTCTGTATAACAATTAAAATGGTAATGCATGAATTTATGAAGCAAAGGAAAAAATATCTACTTTATTTGTTGATATGTTTTCTTTCGAGCATTTTCCTCTCTTTTATTGCCCAGATATGTCTGTATAGTATGATTGCGGCAGTAGTTATTTGTTGACGCATACCTGCAGGTGTTGTAGAATATAAATACAAAACTGATCACCAAAAAAGAAAAAAGAAAATAAAAATCTGTTTTATTAAATTGAGTTACCAGGAGGATGTTACCTTAGGATCTGTTTGTGTGAGAGTGGAGATAAGGTCCTGTAACCTGATATAGTTTTGGAGAGAGTGTATTTTAATTAACAAGTGCAGTTCTTTGAAAGACAGAAAATTGGAGTGGGTCAAAATTGGAATAAATGGGTCAGAAAATTATAGCAGGCTGTATCGTAAATTATAGGAATGGTAAGCAATGTGATGTTAATAATAGAACAATCAGGCAATATTGTATCAAGTAACTTACATTCAGCCTTGGTAGGATTTATTCATGATGTTAAGTTTTGTGAACAAGTCAAAATGATGAATTACCAGTCTAAATGAAATCAAGAGAAATAACACAATCTTTGTGTAGAGGCTGAGGATGACAAGATTATACATCAACATCACTCCTGCACTGCTGGGTATGTCCCCCTTTTCTCCTTCTCAGGATCAATAAAGTACTTACAGTACAATAATGTATTTAGTCCTGACTAGAGCCTGGGGCTGACTGTTACTTTAGCTAGCCAGTTAACTAGCAGTCTGCTAGTAATAGCTAACCATATATATACCTGACTATATACAATGTGCTTTGACATGAGGAACTGTATCATCAATATAATTTGACTTTACATTGTAATTTACATTTTAGGGCATTTATCAGACCCTTTTGTCCAAAGCGACTTAAAGTAATTCATACACTGATTGTCGGTGGCTGCCATACAAAGTGCCGACTTTCAGGAGCAGTTTGGGGTTCAGCTTCTTGCTAAACGACACTTCAACATGCAGACCAGGGGAACTGAACCAGTGACCGGGCTCTACCCCTGAGCCACAGCTGCCCCTGTTGTTACCTTTTAACACGTGTAGGTGTCTTTGGTGACTTTGTTGATGTTCATGATGGTGATGTGAGGTCTGCTGCACAACCTAATCCATTCTTTACATTGGGCAAAATTTATCTTCAGTTTCCAGAGCAAAATAAACAAAACACCTTTCCACACAGTCAGGGTGTTAAGCATCGCCTTTACAGGTCCCTCAGCAACAGCTGCATCACAAGCGATCATCTACACTTGTCAATCAGCTCGCTCCGTATGGGTGTAGCCAACGGCCTGTCGTTTGTTTGTGAAAATCTTGATACGGAGACAATGACGTGGCTGTCTAGCTAAGCCTGGTTAGTCTTGTTGTTAGATATACCCTCAGATTAAATGTACTGTTTCTCAAATGCACGCAGCGTTGTTGCATCTTGCAAGCATAATGTTTGCTTCCAGACTGAAAGGTTCTATGAGCTGAGCGGACTGCTGCCTCTCTTGCTGCCAAATCGTATCTAAGGTTCTGGCCTTTGCACTGGAGTAGGACCTCCCTTGCATAAGAAACAAAATGGGATGGCGATGATAGTTCCTGCTGTTGTTCAAACCCTGAGGTGTTTCAGTAAATCTTTACTTGGTCTGGTACTGTCAGGAGCATGTGGTGGCTAATGCTAGTCCCATTAGCCAGTGTTAGCAAACTGTAGATAGCATGTGAGCAATGTGAGTGGAGTTTGCTGACTTAGTGACTCCTGAGTGCACAGTGGAGGTTTTGTAGACTTACTTTAAAGGGTGACCGATAAACACTAGAAATGCTCATACAAGAGGTCTCGTCATTTTTTGCTAAGCATTTAATGTCCTTGAAATCTTTTCATTGAATTCAATAGACAGTCATGGAGGGTTAGCTTCAGTATTTACTCTGGAGCAGACAGCAGTGGTGACAAAAACAGAGGAACTGTTGTGGTGTCTTGGTTTTTACCAAGCTCTATAAAGGCAAGTGCTCTGTCTTTACAGTTCTGTTCAAGTTCCAGTCAAGTGTTAAACATGCACCCTCTGTATTCTATGAAACTCACTCATTAGAAAGTACAGAATCTCAAGGTAACTTCCATGAAATAGAGAAGTGGGGAAAATTGGACTGTTTACTTCACTGAGCCAACAGAATAACTGGCAAAGGCCTGAAATAAATTCAGGGCGAGCATAAAGTGTTTTCCATTTCATTTTCAAGGAACCAAAGTGACAGAATGCCTGGAGTTGATGCACCGGGAGTAATAGAGGAGAAGTGGAGGGGTATGTCAACAAAAACTTGTTTCAAAAGATGACAAATCTTCGCTTCTGCCAGGCTGACACACCAGAAACAATTTTCATTATAGAGACTTGTCAGGGCGGAAGGTGACGGGCCATTATTTACTCACTCTATCAAATTCCTATTATGGAATTATTTTCACTGTCGTCAGTAATTATTTTGCAGATAAATATTAGACTGAAACATTTCATACACAAGGATCTTAACTGCCAAATTGTGTGAGTGTGTGTGTATTACCTTCAATTCTCATCTGGCCTTTTGCTCTGCAGTCTGGAACTCAAGACCTCAATCGTTCTTTTAAGATATGACCAAAGCAATGAATTAGTGTGGAACTCATACAACAGGAGTCATACGCGTTGATGAAAGACTGCCCATGAGTCTCATCACTCACGGGTCAAGTTTATTGAAGTCCTCCTGTTCCTTGCACCTTAGCTGGAACATGGCTTTGCTTTTGACGGGTCAACAAATACTCACGAGGCTCAGTATCTCAACCTGAAATCATTGGTGCCATCCTAGGTCCTGCGTTAGTTCCCCGAGCTTTACCGTGGTAAGTACTTCACGTTTGTCTTTTAGAATGACCCCAGTCTGTTCTTTACAGTGTTGTTGCCTGTGTTTTGAGATTTTGGATCCATGGACTTCTGCTTCATGTTATCAGAGCTCCCCCTTTTCCTCACCTGTTTTGCCAAACTTTAACACACAAGCATGTCATTAGCTAAAGATCTTCGAGCGTTTAGCCCTGTTGTAATGGAAATGCAAGTCCGGCCAAGCCAGCGCGTAAATTGAAAAAGCCCTTTTTTTTTTTTACAGTCCGGACCGACTCTGCTGTGAAGAATGCAGGAAGTTCCCGTAACGTTGGATGAACAGGGACTTTAATTTTCTCTCCTGTGGCAGCAAACACAACAAGCATTGTTTCAGGAACTAACTCTTATATCGCAAACAGGTTATGCCTGACTACAGCAATAACAACATGCATTTTTTCTATAACCGTGGCAGTGTGCTGGTTCCTTTCCCAACAACAAATCCTCTTGACTCTGTCACACACACAGAGGTTAGCAGGACCACCTGTGGAGGCTCAGCCAGTAACAAAAGTACACTGTTAGACGCCATGAGCTTAAATATTATAGCCAAACGCACTATGACCATAATACCTGTCACGCATTATCCACAATACTGCTCACAAAAAGCCTTGTTCCCCCTATTCTGGCACCAGTGCCTGAAAGTAGCAACAGTTAAAAAGAAAAACACCTGACATCTGGTGACTGCTGATGTGGTACTGGGTCGGAGAGCCGTAGGATGTGACCGGTCTAGATTACTGAAGGGACAGAGTGGACATGTAGGAGCCATGAAGACAGCTATAAATGCTCCTGTTTCAATGAATGAGGCCCTGCTAGAAAAGCACAGTCAGCCTCGTAACAGTACTCCCAGGCAAACGATGAATCTACACCATATATGGCAACAATGGCATCAATGCAACGCTGGCAGAAAAAGAGACACATTAATGTGTTGTTTGTCCCAAAATAGCTTCTGACAGCATGAAGCCAAATACTGTAAGTTAAAATGCTTCTTGCTCACTAATGAGTTTTCAGGTTTTTATTTATCCCCACCGCATTGTCATTTTTTTTTTTTTTTTTTTTTTTAGAGGGACAATTTGTAGAAAATCTGCTGAAGATCCATGCTGCATTTCAAAGAACTAGAACATTATCATCGATGGTTTTTGGTTTCCAGATGCCATGAAATTCTGCAGTAAGTCAAAGGCTTGAAGTCACCTCACAATGCATGCTGGGAGAGCCTGAAGGGCTCTCTGTAACCCAAGCATAAACTACATATTCCTTTTCCACAATTTTACTGGTGCGCTCTGAATTATCATCTGGTTGTACCCAACAATGCAATCATCTAATCACACCTGATTGGAGGAATAGTGCCGCCAACTGTTCATCCTAATGCCCCTAAGACCGATGCAACTAAATGTAAAATGTGCATAAATTAGCATTTCCATTCGGCCGATTTTCTGGAAATTCATTTTAATCTGGAATGCATTTGGATGGACATTTACTACTGACTGTGTGGGGTGGCCATAAACAGCATGTGATGAATGTGATAAGCACTCTGATATGACTTATTTTAGGTAAGGAGGTTCTTCAGTTTTCTGCTAATGCTAGCTTAAACTGCCCAATATGAAAACTATTTGAAAAGGCCATTAGCTCCGTAGTTATCACATCATGATTGTAGCCTTAGCTGTCTTTTGGTTAGCGTTTAACTAGGAGTTAACATACTGCATGTCACTGCTTAGTTCATGTCACGAGTTGAGCTTCAAGATTTGTCCGTTTTTGTACTGAGCGCCAACCCTAACCCTCATCGACATGCTACACATTCCAATTCTGATATGAAATGAGCCATCTTAGAAAGATATATTTAAGATAAGGCAACACTATACATTTTTTTTATTTTTCCAAATATTCCCAGGAAGTCCTGAACCTGGAAGTCCAAAGTACTATCCTGATGTCCTCCCTTTTTAATAACTAAGATCAGAAGACTTGACCACACTAAAGGCCAGAAAGGATAACCATTTGTGTTCACATTTGGGCAAAATAATGCACAATGATTCATTCAGCAGATATCTAGGTAGGTGGCCACAGCACATTGGTGGGAATCAGCTTTTCTTTCAACAAGTTCACCCAGAGATAACTGCAGCAAACATTGGGAAATCTTGGCTGTTTGTTGCAGGCATGCCAAAGCAGTCATTGAGATTTTCTAGGCAGATAAAACCAAGCCACTGACGTGCACAGATTGCTATCTCAGGCTAAGTGCTTAAAACTGAGAAAAGTGTTGGTGGATGTTGCTGCAGTGCCCTGGAATTAAGTCCTCACAACTACACCCACTAAGATGAATAGAAAACCATCTATAGTAGTCGCACATATCAACATCACTCCTGCACTGCTGGATGTGTCCCCCTTTTCTCCTTCTCAGGATCAATAAAGTACTTACAGTACAATAATGTATTTAGTCCTGACTAGAGCCTGGGGCTGACTGTTACTTTAGCTAGCCAGTTAACTAGCAGTCTGCTAGTATTAGCTAACCATATATATACCTGACTATATATGATGTGCTTTGACATGAGGAACTGTATCATCAATATAATTTGACTTTACATTGTAATTTACATTTTAGGGCATTTATCAGACCCTTTTGTCCAAAGCGACTTACAGTAATTCATACACTGATTGTCGGTGGCTGCCATACAAAGTGCCGACTTTCAGGAGCAGTTTGGGGTTCAGCTTCTTGCTAAACGACACTTCAACAAGCAGACCAGGGGAACTGAACTAGTGACCAGGCTCTACCCCTGAGCCACAGCTGCCCCTGTTGTTACCTTTTAACACGTGTAGGTGTCTTTGGTGACTTTGTTGATGTTCATGATGGTGATGTGAGGTCTGCTGCACAACCTAATCCATTCTTTACATTGGGCAAAATTTGTCTTCAGTTTTCAGAGCAAAATAAACAAAACACCTTTCCACACAGTCAGGGTGTTAAGCGTCGCCTTTACAGGTCCCTCAGCAACAGCTTTCAGCCATCTTATTGACTTGTTCATCTTTTCTATGTAGACGAACTTTCTCAACTTACCTGTTGCTTATTAAACTTACAGTGCATGTGCAGAGGTACCAAACTTGCTCGACTGTTAGCTGCGAGCAGAACACTGTCCATCTGAATTCACTGAAACCTTGTATCACAAGCGATCATCTACATCTCTCTTGTCAATCAGCTCGCTCCATATGGGTGTAGCCAGTGGCCTGTCGTTTGTTGGTGAAAAAACTGATGCGGAGACAATGACGTGGCTGTCTAGCTAAGCCTCGTTAGTCTTGTTGTTAAATATATCCTCAGATTAAATGTACTGTTTCTCAAATGCACACAGTGTTGTTGCATCTTGCAAGCATAATGTTTGCTTCCAGACTGAAAGGTTCTATGAGCTGAGCGGACTGCTGTGTCTCTCGTTGCCAAGTCGTATCTAAGGTTCGGCCTTTGCACTGGAGTAGGATCTCCCTTCCATAAGAACCCAAATGGGATGGCGATAATAGTTCCTGCTATTATTCAAACCCTGAGGTGTTTCAGTGAAACAGCGTTTGCAACTACCTGTTGGATGGTTCTGACCTCCTTATCTCACATTAGACCCTGATGATGGACACCTCTTTGGGTATATTCCCTTAAAGTTATCCTTTCTTGAGAGATGCCCAGAAATGACTCCTGAAGACACTTTACTTGGTCTGGTACTGTCAGGAGCATGTGGTGGCTAACGTTAGCCTCATTAGCCAGTGTTAGCAAACTGTAGATAGCCTGCGAGCAATGAGAGTGGAGTTTGCTGGTTTAGTGACTACTGAGTGTACAGTGGAGGTTTTGTAGACTTACTTTAAAGGGTGACTGATAAACACTAGAAGTGCTCTTACAAGACGTCTTGTCATTTTTTGCTAAGCATTTAATGTCCTCGAATTCTTTTCGTTGAATTCAACAGACAGTCATGGAGGGTTAGCTTCAGTATTTACTCTGGAGCAGACAGCAGTGGTGACAAAAACAGAGGAACTGTTGTGGTGTCTTGGTTTTCACCATGCTCTATAAAGGCAAGTGCTCTGTCTTTACAGTTCTGTTCAAGTTCCAGTCAAGTGTTATCATTATCATTGATGGTTTTTTGTATCCAGATGCCCTGAGAGTCTGCAGTAAGTCAAAGGCTTGAAGTCACCTCACAATGCGTGCTGGGAGAGCCTGAAGGGCTCTCTGTAACCCAAGCATAAACTACATATTCCTTTTAGTTTGTAGTGCCGCCAACTGTTCATCCTAATGCCCCTAAGACTGATGTAACTACATGTAAAATGTGCATAAATTAGCATTTCCATTCGGCCGATTTTCTGGAAATTCATTTAAATCTGGAATGCATTTGGATGGACATTTACTACTGACTGTGTGGGGTGGCCATAAACAGCATGTGATGAATGTGATAAGCACTCTGATATGACTTATTTTAGGTAAGGAGGTTCTTCAGTTTTCTGGTAATGCTAGCTTAAACTGGCTAATAGGAAAACTATTTGAAAAGGCTATTAGCTCCGTAGTTATCACAGCATGGTTCAATTCAATTCATTAAGCAGATATCTAGGGAGGTGGCCACAGCACATTGGTGGGAACCAGCTTTTCTTTCAACAAGTTCACTAAGAGATAACTGCAGCAAACATGGGAAAATCTTGGCTGTTTGTTGCACGCATGCCAAAACAGTCTGTGAAATTTCCTAGGAAGATAAAACCGAGCCACTAATGTGCACAGATTGCTATCTCAGGCTAAGTGCCTAAAACTGAGAAAAAATGTCGGTGGATGTTGCTGCAGTGCCCTGGAATTAAGTCCTCACAACTACACCCACTGAGATGAATATAAACTATCTATAGTAGTCGCACATATCCAGGTGCAGAGCGGGTGGAAGATGAAAAAACATCAAAAACATCAAAAAAGGGCCACTCTCTGTTGCTCCCTCAGGCAAGTTTATTAGCACATCCAAGTGCCATCTGGGGTAATACTCCACTGAGATGAATGTAAAATGAATTGTAATTGTATCAACTTCAACAACAAAGTGGAACTGAAATACACATTATGGAAAAACATTTCAAATACATGGATGCATGGAGCTCAGGACGCTCACACTCCTATAGGCAGATGCACTTCTTATTGGTCAAGAAATCAAACGCAGGAAGAAAGTCCTGTTTTCTGGATTAGTGAATGTGTCTGTTCATTGCAACTGAAACACGCTGCAATGGCACTGTTGACATTTCCTCATAACCTTTGCAATGTACCAGGCAGAATTATAATACGAGATGGCCAATTGATCTCTGAAGAACTCTTGAATATACTTTACTGCTCGGTGGAGTGTGATATTTTAACAGCCTTCTCTCTGCATCTGAATCCAGCGGTACGGTTCTGCGCCACACAGAGTGCACTGGAGTCTGTGGATTCACCCATGAAACAATGTGTGGTGGGAGCACATTAAAAAACATCCGGACTGTGGAGCATGGATCCCTGACCCAAACCGGTCCAGATGGGATGGACTGGGTTTGGTCACATCCATTAATATGTGACTGTGAAGTTCTTTCGGTCAAAGTGTTGTGTAAAATTATATACACTGTATTTGCAGGTTATTTGTAATTTCCAGCCACCTGCAGGAACAGAAGCAACAACTGGGATTAGGACCAAAGCCAACATATTATTCACATATATAAATTTAAAAAGTGGCTTGTCCAGACTTTGTGCACACAGTGTCTTCTCTGACATTTTCAGTGGGCAAAAATATTCACAGTGGGACAATCATTAAGACAAAGGCTTTGAAAAAAACTGTCAGCCCACCTGCTGCAGCCACACTGTATTATTATCACCTACTGCAAAAGCGTCTCGTGCCGGGCTTTGTGTGAGGTTCATGGTGATAAATATGGAGGAATATTGTATTTATTGGCAGAAATGGGCTTCCATATGAAGGATCATATCAGGGCAATAAATAAGTCATGCATGTGAGACGTCAGTGTCTACTGGGTCATTGTGCCGCTAAAGTTTTTTTTTTAATAAGAGGATTTTCTAATTCTCGTTCTAGTAGGCCAACACTGTTGATAAAAATCCTGGCTACAGCCCTGCAAGTAAGGAATGATTCCCCATGTAAAAGATGTCACTAGTCTTTGTTAATATATTTCAACTTGGGATGAAGGATGCAAAATTACTATTTTGTGTGTGTACACACACAGGTTTAGGTGCACTCCTCTATCTTTCAAATAGCACTACACCCCTTAACCACCACCCTGAACATAATGTGGCACACGTTACCAATGCTGGGAGGTAGATTCATATTTGAAAAAGAGGCTGATGCTAGCTTACGATCACTGTCTGTTGATGTGTATGGACAGAGTGCTGCACCGTGTGCACAGTGCCTGTTATCTTCAGCTTCTGTCTTTGTTGAAACTGCATTTCCTGTGTTGGATGGAACTAAAAACATACAGAGCATTTGTTTTCACTGTCGAGCTTGGCCAGTGGATGGCAGAATAGGTGATAGGTGGCAGAATGAGATCTAAAAATTCCCCACATGTGTGAAAGTGTCCCCTCTGTATATCCAAGTAGAAGGTTAGTTGGGAGGATGAACGGGCGGAGGGAGGCACAGACTGACTGAATGCTAAAGCCACAAACCCTATGATAACTCCCATCATGCCGCATTGTGAGATTATCGATAACTGTATTAATAATGACCATAGTGTGCTATCGTGCACACATTCTTTACAAAGGTAATTAAGAATATCACATCTGATGTGTCAAGTAATGATTTAACTGTACAACAAAACATTGTACTACAGTCACAACTCAAATTGACTTTAGTTTGAATTAAAGCTTACGACATGGTTGAATCAGTAAATACAAAAATTCTAAAGAAAAAGCTTCATCATGATATGAAACTAATTAAAGTAGAAAGTGGGCACTGGTTAAGGCACAGTGAGCACAGTATATAGATAATATGGTATACTGTGAATAAAGCGTGGAGTACTTTTTAAAAAAAAAAAAAAAAAAAAAGAAGGACATGACAAGGACAACATGATGAAGCTCATTGCAGACTGTTGGATGTCTTGGGTGATTATCAGACCAACTTCAGCCCGGTGTCTGAGCTGCAGCACTGTCTGCACTCCTCTTCTTCTGCTTGTAACTTTCCCCCTCATCTCCCACTGATGACTGTGACTGATTGAACCATCAGTCTTTACTTTTCCCAAGCAGTAAAACCATTACAAAGTGCTGCCCTGATTATCTGCCAAAAAGTTTTTGAATCAACACAGCCGCAGTGATTCAATTTGGCAACGTACGCTTCTGCAAACCACCGATAATTTGAAACTTGATGTTTCTTCAGGTCACGCTGTGCTTGTGGTCTGGCTGGATGCGCCGTAGCAACAAAACACACTTGGTTAGAGTTAGGAAAACATCGTGTTTCGGGCTTGAAATATCTGTTTTTGTCGCCACAAACCAATGAAGAAATGTCCTAAGATTTCCTCAAAAGTGGTTGCACAAATGTTGAAACGCAGTTTGAACCGTGGACAGTGGCTTGGCAGTCCTCTCTCCTGTAACTCCACCACCGTCCGCTCCACCTCATATTAAGAAAGAATTAAGTAATTAAGTTATAAGTTAAGTTAAGTTATCTTTACATTCAGTACTACTACTTTCGTGTGTATTGTTATGCTCTGACAAATACGACGAAAATGCATTCATTTTCTCATCAAACGGGATTGTTCGCATCCATGTTTGCTTGATGATCGGAGGCACAGCATGAAACCCTGGGGAGGAGTGACACATGTATATGTGTCCTTGTGAGTTTTTATTACCTTACCTTATTGATTTCACTATTTTTGGTTTGCTCGCATTGTGTTGGAGCTGAGATGTATCAGCCTTTTTTCTTTTTTTTTTTCTTTCAAGCCTTTTACAGTGACACGTGTCTCTGTCAGTTGAGAGACTGCAGGGAATGTTTCCCCTTCTTAGCAATCCAAGACGAGTCACGAGGACAAAAACCAAAGTTGCAACTAAAGAGCTGAAACAAAGGGCAAACCACACCAAAGTGCAAATCTATGAGAAACAAGAGAAACAAAAACCAGAAACACCCAGGCGAGACATGAGGAGGCACCGCAGATAACACGACGGGGGAAGACAGATTAGCGATACTGTTGAATGTGGACGAAGATGGAGGAAGACGGAAAAAGGCAGAACGAAGTGACGAAGACATGCCAAAAGAACAAAGACTATATAACTAATGAGGGGGATAAGGAAGGGGTGGACTGAGGTGAGAAGAAAACGGGTGGCCGAAGGGACGGAAAAGCACTAGATCAGCGGTCCTCAATAGGTGCATCCGGCCCACCGACCTCCTATTTGTTGCCCCTGAATTGTTATTCCTTCACCATGTGTTTTGGTCGGGTCAGCACGTGTGCATGGGCATTATGAGACGAAGCATAGGAATTTTGAAGAGACATTTCCTCAAAATTCAAACAAAAATAAATGCACTTAAATCATCATGTCAAGCTGCAAGCAGGATTCTTGTCACATCTAAGACACAACAACAAAAAGAAACAGAGTGCTCACTTAGAGTGGCATGGATTTTAGGTAAGCACAAGAAGCCATTCTCAAATGCAGAAATAATAAAAGAATGCATGACACAATGTTTAGTGGCAAACAAAAAGAGGAAACGCTCAACTATGTATTTTATGTCAAAATGGAAATTATATTTTAATTTAGTTTGTATCTTTGTTGTTGTTTTGAATGAAAAGGACATTTTGTTTGAAAATTGCAGTATTATTGCATGTGGCCTGACCGACCTCAATACATGAACCTTTGAGTCATTGAAAAAAATATTTGTGGCCCTTTAAGAATTGTATTTGAGTACCCCTGCACTAGAGGGATGGGGAAAAAAAACCACAGGAGGAACTGAAAATCAAGACGAGACTCATGAGGGTAAAATTTCAAAATGAAGCAGGAAACGTGAACATAAAAAAAATAATAAATAAACTGGGATTCTAACAGGTTTGGCTGTTGACCACCTGTTAGAATGACTCTCTCGCTGTTTTATATGCTGAGAAAAACCTTGCGCTCCTGTACGAGAAGCAGAGGGGCCGTGACAATACAGCGCTAGTTGACAAGCTGCAAATGAAAATAGAGAGGAGAACCAGCAATCGGGAGCTGCTGTCGCTTGTCTTAGCTATGAGTGTATTTATGCCATAGGCAGTACATGTTTCGCAGTGAGGCCGACAAAAGTGACCGATGAAAATAGCATACATGTAGCATAGTCTGGAGGAGCTACCGACAGCTGCATCTTCATTTACCAACAATGCCACCCCGACCTTCTCTTCAACACAAGAGAGCAGACATTCTTCTGCACATTTTTCCAGCTGAACACAATTATTGCCAGCGCTTCTTTTTGATTCCCCTGGCTCCTTTTTTTTTAAATATCACCAAAGCCCTCATGGTATTCAGACAGATTGATTGATTTTAAGCATTTGCAGAAAAGTTTGACAATGAGGCTGTTTTCAATCCTGGCCTGACATTTCATTTAGACAAGTGTGATGTGGAAAATTACAGCAAGTAATGCGAATACAGCAAGATGGCAGATACAAGCAGAGACTAATGATCACCCTCTTTCTTTCTTTTTTTCTCATAATCTAACACACACACACACACACACAGACACACACACACACACACACACACACAGAGTCAGCAGTCAGGGGAGGCAGTACTGCAGACCCTAAAGCCATGTTATAAGTCAAGACAGGGTAGAGGGTGCATGTAGCTCTAATCCTCCAATTAATTCTCATTCTTCACAAGTGGAGGACCCCAGAGAGCTTCTTGACACTTCTATTAAAAAGTAAAAATGAAACACAGCATGAAGGTGAAGCAAGAGAGATCTCTTTCTTCGGAACATCTCCATAGAGGGCGATTTTTGGCAAAAAGCTACATTTTCTTTCTTCTTTTCTTTCTTCCAAAAACTCACGGGGGGAAAGAGTTAGCTTGTATGCAGCTTGTAACATAAGGCATTTTGTACAGGACCAGGAGAATAACATGAGATAAAGTGAAATTGATTTTTGTATCAAAACTTTTGACCTACAATTATTTCAAAAAACCCATGCACAGATGTTCAGGAAACACACAGAGCGAATGATGAAAGAAGTGGTTAAGATGTGCAAATACTCTGCATGGCTCAAGCACTTTATCAGCTCTTCCACAGAAATCAGATTGAAGCAGGAAATCATATTGGCTGCTTGACAACCAAACAAAAGTTATCTTGAAAGAAGTTTCCGAGCTCACAGCTCACTCGACTTATACGTTTCTCTTGGCCATGGTTGTCGAAAGGGAAACATTTGACTTGATTTTTTTTTTTCTGCCATCTTTTAGTGGCAAAATGCTGATCGCAGTGTCAGTGAAGCAGGGCAAGACCTGGTATTGACGTCCGTCCGGAGGTATCCAGTCACAAGTGTACAGCTCGAAGCCCGTCAGTTCACTCCTGGCATTAACACATGTCACATGGGACCACTTGTGATCAGACCTCATTTCACAGGGCCAAACAGAAACAACACTTTGACACGAACAAAGAGATACCCTCATGAGGGCCTCAACTTTTAAGACTTTTGCAGAGGCGCTTCACAAAGATTCTCCTGCTCTAAACAAATTAGACATTTTTTTAAAGGGGGGGTCTCGCATCTGTAGTTGCAACCACACATCTGTGCAGACACAGTGTCTACAAAAAAAGTGAATGAACAATTAAACCACTCATCAGCTCTCTCCTCAGCGTGCTCGTTTATTTCACTGAAAGCTGCGTTTCTCCTGATTTCATCCTCATCGGGAGTGATTTCCTAAGTGGAGGAGGGAGGCTGGGTCACCTTCAGGCTCTGGGTAAGCTCATCATCACCAGGGTGCTGCTGGGCCTTCTGCCTCTCCCCCTCCTACCTCTTACTGATTGATGTTCTGGCAGGAGGAGCCGTCTGTGGCGCACCTGAAGGGCCTCGCTGAGGTTATGGTAGCTGCTTTGGGAAAGCTGGCTGGTTAGCTGCTTGGAGAGCGGACAGGCTGCTGGAGGAACTGGCTGTCTGTGGGTGCTGGCTGGCTGATGGCTGAGCAGACTGAGGACAGTGTTTTTGTATTTTGCGCTGGTCAGCTGTAAGGCCTTGTGTTATATAATGTTTTCCCTAACTCTCCTAAAGGGTCAAGAAAGCTTGTGACACCTACTGCATTCATCTGTTTTTCTTTTTTCTTTTTTTTCTTTTGTGTCTGTGTGTGTCTCTGAGCTTTCGCAATATTCCTCTGGTCAAAAAAGGGGAAGTAGTAAGTAACTAAGCAATGAACACTGCGGAGAAAAACAATGTATCCCTCTGTTTTAGTTGTAAAAATGTCAGACACACTTCTTTCACCTGTCCATAGAAAAATCAAGCCTGGTGGCAGACTGAATAACACAGTGAAGGCGAGTTTTATAGGGAAACAATCTATACACGGATGGTTACATTTTTTGTACAGTCATTACATTGTAGCCCCATTTACACTGCCCTTTCAGTGCCAGAATCATGATATAATTTTCTGCTGTTCACAGTCTGATAGCTTAACACATCCTTCACTCATCAAATAGAAGAGAGATGTCCCACACTTCCACCCACAAAGCAATGTAATGACCAAGCAAAAGCAATGTGGTATCCAGTAGTGTCTTTGGCAACTTATGTGAGGAAAAAATGAGCACCATGAAAAAGCCTCTGTCATCCTGTCTTTCATCATCTCTGTCATTCTGTGTCTCATCATGTCTGCCATCTTGTCTGCCATTGTGATTGTCATCAGGTGTGTCATCCTGTCTTCCCTGCCGATGCTTCGTCACCAACGCTGTTCAAAAAAACAGCCTCTGTCCCTGGCAGCAGAGCCAGTGGCTCCCTCACTTTAACTCACATGTCTTTGTAACTACAACTACAACAACGCAATGGTGGAATGTGACAGTCTCTGGGAATCACTGCAACTGTCAGCATGGCTGACAGAGACTTAAGTGAACTCTCTCCCAGAAAACAGCATCCTTTCCCGCAAATGAAAGTCAGACAGGGTCCTCTGTTTGCTGGTGGTGATTATGTAATTATGTAATTTAGTGCAAAGAAATTTAACTTTGTTACTTTCCAGGATGCATGGTGAGTCAGGATCTTCAACACATTATAACAGCATCCATATGATTATAAACAGCCGGCAGATACATAAAAAATAACACACGGATGCAAATGTATGATGTTTACAATCACGCCTCTTTTCCGCAGTGCCACAATGAACTGCTTGGTTCAGTGGGAACAATCAAAGGATGAGAAATGGCAAGCCTTCACTGTATAATGCATAGTCCCTGTGTGTATGGGGATAGATCAGTATTTAATCCATAATTTAAAGTAAAGCAAAAGTTTACGTGCTATATTCAAAGCTAAATGCTGCGTGGACCTTCTAGTTTGCAAATAACCATGTTTTTCACATGAATCATTTCCAACCCTTGTTTGAACTTGGGTCCATGAAAAGTAAACAGAGAGAAGCTGAGTACAGCCATCATAGCTAACTGCACTGGGATCTTCATTCAGGGCAACTTAATTGTTATGCATGTGTGTGTAGCTGCGGGCGGCTTTAGCAAACACAGTCAAATAGTTCATGCATACAAGTTACCGAATTGCAAGAAAGGATGACAAGATATGCATCTTTCAAGATTCAAGACACATTTGTCATTGTGTGCAATACAAGATTGCATCATGAAATTTCCATTTGTAATTCCCTTAAGCTACATACATACAGATACAAAGTCATTCATGAATATTAACCAAGTAAAACAACAAAATATTCATGGTTATTAGTGTTTAGTGCATTAGTGTTGATGAGTGTTGATGAGTTCAGGAGTCTCACAGCTTGGGGAGTGAAGCTGCTCTGTAGTCCGGTGGTACGGCAGCAGATACTTCTGTATCTAATGTCAGATGGCAGCAGGGGGATCAGACTGTGGCTGGGTGGGTGTTGTCTTGAAGTATCTTCAGGCTCTGTGCAGACATCACACTTCACTGATGTCACTGATGCTCTGTAGATGGTACCAGTGATGTTTTGGGTGGTTTTAATCACCTGCTGTAGAGCCTTCCTGACCTTCTCTTCTGGCAACCACTGTAATTCGGGATCATAGTGGGTCCAGGAACATAACCAAGCTTGGCCCTGTCTTTTAGTCAAAGGTTTTCGATGAGTACCGGACCACCGCCTGTTTCCTGACAATATATTGTCCCTTTTTTTATAGTTTGTGAAGACCGCAGCTACTGTGTGTGTGTGTGTGTGTGTGTGTGTGTGTGTGTGTGCTGCTGTGTGTGTGTGTGTGTGTGTGTGTGTGTGTGTGTGTGCATGCATGTACGTGTGCACCCGTGCATGTTTGTTTTATATCATTAATCATACCACCTCTCTAGCTGCTGGAGAGAAGCTGCTGTAACAGTGAGCTAGTAGGCTGTTGTTAACATGCAGGTCACACTCTGCAGCTGACCTGCAGTTATTTTCAATAACTCATGCTACAGGGTCGTTTTCCTCACTATGAATATATCAGACTATTCTGCAGTAAATGGCCTAATGCTGCAACATTGGTGTGTTCGTGTCACTGTCCTCTTATCACTTAGAACATTACTCATATCCCTATATTCATGCTGAGTTTGTGTTGCACAAGAGTCCACTTCCTCTGTCCTCCCGGTCGAAAGCATGTTTAATCTGATAATCATCAGCGCAATAATGTCAGGCCCTTCTAACTTTCATGGGCCTTGACTTTACTCATGACATAGCAGAGAAAAATGGTTGGAAAGAACACTTATCTGAAAGCATTACTTTCTGCTGAGGCCCCTATTCATTCTTGACAGCTTGATATTCTTTCCTCCCTCTCTCCTCCAGTGGAAAGGATGGCAGAAATTTAAGCCTGGTTTACAATCTATCAGCGGGGTGAAGTTAGCCACAGGAGGAAAAATTAGCCATTGAGGCAGGAGGGTAGCTTGGCAGGCGATCTGTCAGAGCTTTTAAACAGAACCCATGCTCGTAACAAACTAGAGGATGTAATAAATGATGAATAATGACATTTACAACCATTGAAAAATAATTATACGCTAACTTGAATGTAATTGTGAAAAATAATTGTCAGAATTAGGTAACTGCAAAACTACAGAAAGTAGAAGGTAATATATTTGTTTGAATAGGGGGCAGCTTAGCCGCTAAAGCCTCTTGCCATCTTTGGAGGTAGCATCTAGTTAGTGACTAAGCAATTGTGACCAAACCAGAGGGGATTGTGAAAAGACCGTTTTTGGTGAGTTTTGTTTCATTCATGTCCTCTTTGAGTGTGTTTCAGACGAATTGACAGGGCAGTTAAGCTCATCTTAATTCGGTAAGAAAGAACTTGAATTCATAAGGAAAACAGTTGTATTTTCTGTTTAGTAAAGGAAAAATGGTCTCCTTTTTTGAAGTTTTGTGAATGTATTGTATTTACCTTGCTGCTATGACATCTCACCGCTGAAACTACAAGGCTGTCAGTCCATCACCTTTTGTGTTACAAGTAGCTTTACAAGAAAGAACGGGCCAAGGCTAGCTGGTTAGCATGCTGACTTCAGTAGACATTTATGCAACACAGTGCTGTCCATAGACATCTTTGATGTAAAGTCAGATCTATTGTTCCTTGACATTCTGTTCATGATGTTAGTCCATTTTTATATGTTTTAAAGGAGCTCTGTGGAGCCTCTGAGTCTTGCTAAAAGCTGGTTCTTAGTTTATGTTCAAGGAATACATTTCTGAAGTAACATTAGCTATTGTTGCTTTCTGTTAGTGGAGCGGAGGGATGCACTCAGACGAGATACTTGAGAGAGTGCATACAGTCACATCATTTGGACTCTTTTCACAGATATCCACAGTATTGCAGCATTAAAACAAGTTCAACACATCATCTACAGGCTTGTACAAACAACTGAGAGAGACGGGGAACATCTTCTTTTTTTTTTTTCTCTTCATGATACAATCTGCTCAAATATGTCCACTACAAAGAGTGATTCATGTAAATTGCCAAAAACTGTTACATGGAGCACCTCTAAACTAAAATCCTGGC
Organism: Sparidentex hasta; assembly: GCA_030272975.1. Classification (NCBI taxonomy): domain Eukaryota; kingdom Metazoa; phylum Chordata; class Actinopteri; order Spariformes; family Sparidae; genus Sparidentex; species Sparidentex hasta. The sequence goes on along the minus strand of JARJLU010009285.1, from coordinate 48,955 downwards.
TATGTCGTACAAGTTGCTCTTTAAAGGCTGGGCTTCTTATTTCTCCTCCAAAGAACATATTTTGTCAGTCTCGATCAGTCAAGCAACCAGCTGGTCTTGTCCCCTTCTCAACGTGAGCATGAAAAGCATGTTCACCATGCGAACTCAAACTTTTAAGAAGCAGTGCTGTCGGAGATGAATGATTTTTTTTTTTTGGGGGGGGGAAGAACGTTAAAAGACTGTGAAAAACAGAAAACATGAAGCCTGCTGAATAAAAGATCTGATTTAATCAAACAGCTTAGATTTACAGAGGCAAATGCAAGAACTAAATCAAACAAAAACCAACCGAGCATGGAGCTTTAATTCCCTTTTTTGGTGCAGTTCCCTCAGTTTTACAAGTAGAATGTGGCTCATATTAAACTTGACAGAAAAAAACACCATAGCAAAGAATATGAATCATTATGAAATACATATTTACAAAGGAATACAATCAGATGAAACATAAAATTAAAACAAATATAGTCACAAGCAGCCATTTACAGGCTGAAGGCCATGTGGAAGATGACTGGACAATGAGTGTGCACACTTGACTCACAGTTTTGCAGAAGCACACTATATTAGAACAGGTTATAGATACTCTGTGGTCAGCTGTTAAACAGAGTCAGATGCACAGAGCTAATATTGTTCTCTTTGTTCTCACGCTAACCACAAAACCACTTTAAAAACATTCTTTACACAAATGAAAGTAACATTCTGTCAAGGTGTGGTAGTATCAGCTTCGGATAACCCAAACTAAGCATAACCAGAAAAGGTCTTCATGATATGGCTAAATGATGATTATACAGAGCACACCACAATTTTATAATATTCAAATCCCTTTACATGTAGGATATTAACATTCACTCAAATAGTTAAGGATTAAGGGACTGCACACTACTTCCCTGGGTGCTGTAGATGAACAATTACGCCGCGTAAAAAAAAAAAAAAAAGCATTATAACTGAGTGTTTTTAATTTGACTGTACATTCCTGTAAACCATGGATATATTATACCTGTACATTTGTCTAGGTTAACTTTTCTATTTTATGTTGGGACAACACTATTATCTAGTTCAAGCACAACAACCACTTGTTTAGGGTGACAGTGAGATTATGTTTTGACTCAAAATAGGTTCTGTCAAACTGAGGGGCTTATATTTTTTTCTTGTTTCAATTGATTAATTAATTACAGAAAAATTAAAACAATAAAAAAAGAGGGGAGTAATCGCACTCTACGAAGTCTCCTGGACCTTACATGATGTGATAACGTGATAACTAAACACTGAGCACACTGAAGGGAAAAGTCCCACAGCAGGCAGTGTTTCTGGCTGTCAAACAGTTAACATTCTGTCTCAATCCTAGAATGGACTATGGTTAATAGTGGGACATTGTACCATTGCTACCAGATGCTGTTGTTTCTGCATGATTAATATCATTAGCATGGACTGCAATAGCATGAATTTTTGCATGGATACAAATAGCATGGATATCAGCTCAAACATGAGGTCTTCTTGTGTACCGAGGAGCTGCAGAGTTCATTCATGATCAAACTGTAACATGTACTGTACATTTACTGCCACTAGACAACCTCTCTGCTAAATGCTCCATCTGCTCCTGTGGCTAGTCCATTCCATTTTAACGACAACTTAATTTTTCAAGCACAAAATTGACTTATTTGTTGAAAATCATAAAAACATGTTCAGGAAATATCATAAAAATACCAAAACATACTGGAGTGCTGACAGGCGAACCGCTTTGAGCAACTTATGCAGTGAGGAATATTCTAACCATCGCAGTACCTGCTTTTAAAGTTTAGAATGTCCATTTATTAATTTATTCAAGCATCTACCAAAATGTATCTACATTTAAATTGTTTTAAAAATAATCCAGCAAATATTGGCATATGACATTAAGTCTGATAAATCAGTCATAAAGCTTGTAATTAATTTGATTTGTTCATGATTTTTTTTATTCGCTTGACAGCCCTACATACTGTAAAATGTCAACTTTGTCACCAAAAACAGGGCTGGGAATTGTCCTAAGGTCTCCTTAAAAATATCCAGTGGTGTCATGCTTGAAAATGTGAAAACAGAGTCTACAACTATGTCCACTGGTTTGGCAGCCTTTCTCGCCTCCACCACCATCCCCTCCACCTTGCGATTTAGAACTCTGGTCTTTGTAATGTAACTTTTGTAATGTGACATAACAATGTAAATATGGTACGTATGACTTGTACAGCTTTGAGCGTATTACTGGATGGATTTTGTTTAATGCCCTTAATGTTGTCTTTATCAGCAGTAAGTGTGGCAATGACAGCTCAGTTAGCAGAACAAAATAATTAGTATTTTCCATGTTCCCCACATGTTTACATTTCTACATGTCGCGCTTACCATATCAACATGTATACAATATGGGTAGCATTACACTCACAGTACATGACTGTGAGCTGACTTTCATGGAGGGGGTGGTGGTGGCAATGCAGCTACGTGTGACAGCTTCCAAGCCATTGACCACTGTTCAAGATAGTGTTTTAATTTTTGTGTGACACCAACGGATGTTTTTAAAGAGATGTCAGGACGTTGTCTAGACGTAGCTGTGCAACATAAAGCATTGTAATGTTGCACGAACGCACATAGCCAACATTTATTCTAGGGTTTGAGTTGGCAGTGGAAACTTATGAGACAGCACATGCAGCCCCAGCTGACCTATTGTAATTCTCAATCTTGCAGCAGAACTAGTTAAGTTAATCTACCTTTACTTTTGATACAGTTGTGGGTCAGTATTCTTGTAATTACATTCATCTTGGACAACTCTGCAGCACATCATCATGTCAAGTGCTAAATTCTAAAGGACTATACATCTAGTCTATACAAAGTGGTCTGCTATTGTTAAAGTTAAGCCTCAATGATGACTCAGGGAGCGCCTTTTTGTGGTGGATGGGCGTGAATGAACTCTCTCAACTCTACCATCGGGGAAAAGTTCATGGTGTGCAATAGCCCATCAGTAAAAAAAATAAGTCCACCCAAAAATAAAAATAAAATGTAGTCATTTTAGTAGTAGTAGTAATATATATGTGTATGGAGAGTCAGGTTAAGTTTTTTCGTCCACAAAATATTTCAGGAGCTTCACCGCAAATCAACTTAAGTAGCTTAGGCAAGGAAAACCACCATAAAAAGCATAAGAGCTTGGCATAATACGACTCTTCCCTGAGATCCCAACTGATTTGAAAAGGTATTATTTACACCTTCAATGCATGGTCAAGTGGAATATGAAACTTCACAACATTTACCATTGGCCTGATACTGAGTGGATAATAAATGTTCCTTTAATGTTTCTGTTGTGGTTGACATGAATGGGGGTTTACAGAGCCCTCCAAAATCAATGTTTTTACAGTTGCCCAATTTTATCAATGAACCTCTGATCCCTGGAGGGAAGAAAGCCGCCAAAAACAACGGTACATGAGGAGACTAAACTTGAACAACCCTTGCAAATCACAGAACCACCGTGCTGAACAGTTTAGGTAAGAAAACATCTCCTAGACTCTTGGCCAATAATATTTGTATATAAAGCTCAGGACTCGACTGCGTTAACCAAACACATCTTCAGCAACCCAGCTACCCAAAGTGTAAGTTCTTGCTATCAGATACACATATGTTTCTAAAAACTCCCACAGCATTTCTTCGAAGGTTTTAAACCCACTGTTTGTTGAACACAGCCGTGAGAAACAAAGGCCTTCCCCTTCCTAAAGATCATTCGGTGTAGTTTTGGTGGACACATTGGTATTGCTGTGCTGACTGACAGAAATATGCCTCTTTAGCCTCGGGAAACGTTTCACCAGCATCTGTCTGAAATAGTTCTGGAACTTTCTCCCAACAAATGTGTAGAAGATGGGACTGATGCAAAAGTAAGTGTAAGCAAAGATACGAGTGACGTGAAGAGCGTAAGTCCATCTCCTTGATTCCTCACAGGGTAAGTCTCTTTCTTGCATCAGCAGTGCAATGTTGAATGGAGTCCAGCACACAAAAAACAGCAGCACAATGATGAATATTAACCTCACTGTTTTGAACTTGGTAGCGAGCCTGGATGATATGACAGTGATAGCAATCCTGACATAGCAGTAAATAATGACAGCGAGGGGAAATAGCAAGAATAGAAAGATCTGAAGGTAAAATCCAGACTCCCTCAGCGTGTCTGAGTTATCGGTCGATAAATTACCCGGATACTCACCACAGTATGTTATGTTGTCCATTATATGAATATAAGCACTGTGGATAAACATCTGCTTGATGCAGGACAGGATGCTGACCAGCCACACCACAGCGCAGGAGACCACCGCATACTTTTGATTCCTCAGCCGTGATGCGCTCAAGGAATACACAACTGCCAGGTGTCTGTCAAAGGTCAAAAGAGTTAGGAAGAGGACAGAACTGTAGAAGCCCAAGTAGTAGGCACTTCCGACAATCTTGCACATGGCCGTGCCAAAGATCCAGCGGGAGAGCTGCATGTAGACTCCCATGAAGGGAAGGCTGCTCACGAAGATCAGGGAGGACAACACCAGGTTCAACAGCAAGATGTTGGTCACAGTGGTCAGTTTCTCAAACCTAGGAGACAGACATTGAAACCGTTAGAAGGAGAGAAATACAAAAAGGCCAAGTGGTCACACAAGCATTTGTGACAGTGATGTTTCACAATTTTCAGTTATGCTTTGTTTGTTTGTTATAGTAGGAGGTGGAGGGGATGGTGGTGGAGTTACAGGCCAGAAGGCTGCCAAGCCAGTGACTGCAGTGCAAGACAATGGTCGAACATTTGTGAACGTGACACCACTACATATTATTTAAAGGAGAACTTCGAAGAAATTCCAGCTGTCTGTGATGACAAAAAACAGACGAAACAGATTTTTGACGGCAAGTCAGGACCCAGAAATGGTGGAGAGCAAAACGGGTCTCTGCTCAAAACAATATCGTTTCCCAGCCCTACTCTGAAGTGGTTCTTGTGGCTTACCCTAACCCCACCATAGGCATGCCTAAAAAAAAATAATCATAAAACTGAAAATCAAATTAAAAGAAACCTAAAGTTGGTTTGCAGAAACTTACATTGCCAAAATTTATTCTGGCTATTGTGTTCAAATCCCTGTTGTGGCTATAAATGTTTCCCATCTTTAACCTAGTGGAGTGTGGCATGACTTTTTCATTCACAAAAGTAAGCTTAATATCCTTTTCAACAGCATGAGATAGTGGAAGAACTTCTTTAACTAATTTAACTTTACAAAATTCTTTCTTTTTGTTTTGTTGTGCTTAGTGAGCTATCTTTTTGAGGGTGATGCTGTCAGTTATCCTAACATTCTCAACACTGTGCCTGTCCTATCAAGAAGAATGGCAGCATCAGTCTTTTCAGCAACTGCACCAAAACCCTCAAGTGTCTAAGACTGAGGGTAGTGGCTGGGGAAACTATGACCATTATTTCCATTGTCCAATCAACGTTGGGTTTTTTTTAAAACATGACCAACATTGGTCACCAACCTTAAATGTCTTTAGTACTGTAACAGTCACCTGACCTTACGGTAGTTTTAACCCATGTTACAATGTGTCCCTAACCATACCTAAAGTAATCCAAAACATCACTTTTGTACAAACAAAACCAGATGTTTTGTATTTAGACCTAACCGAACCCATCATGATATATCATGAAACAAATATATTTTCAGTAAGAAACCATCTTTTAAAGGGATCACAGCAGCCACAACATCAGCAAACATGTTCCTGTTCTGACCCATGACTACCAATGGAAAGAGTACTGAAAACCTGTGCTCAAGTCCGAGTATAGTTATATAAATGAGACTTTACTCAATTGCAAGTAAAACTACTGGTTACTAAGTTACTTTTTAACTGTTGGTGTTTAAAGGTGCTATTTGTAAAACAGTTGATTCTGACTGGGAACCATCACAAAGTGAAAGTGAATCATAACCCTTATTCTTAGAGATAAATACATGAAGTAATGATGATATTGACATAATTTTATTTCAGCATAGTCTATGGATAAATGAAACCATAAGTGAGGCTAGTTTTGAGTTTCCAGTTGTAATTTCAGAGTTGAGGATGCTACTTTCCCTGAGCCCTCATCATGTCAGCATGCAGCTGACACAGCATGTCTTATTGCTACCTTCCCCCTGTAATATGTATTGTCAACACTCCTTTCAGTCCGAGGCCCAGGGAGACTTTGCAAAATTCATCTTTGAATCTGCCACCTGTGTTTCCATGAAGACTGAACGTATTTTCACATTTGCTTGCACTTGAGGGAAGACAGCGGCGATGGAGACAGCGGCAGAGTGCAGACAGTGACAGAGGAGAGGTAACTCTTGGGGGGCTCAGACAGAGGACACCTACTGTACTCTCCTCTCTGTGGGCACACGAATAAGAGGCTCCTAGTATGACTTCATCTGTACTCTCCCAGTGTGTGTGTGTGTGCGAGTGTGTGTGTGTGTGTTTTCTGACAACCTGGTGACATCTCCAGTCAAATTTGACGGTCCTACAAATGGTGTAGAACTGAGACCTGTTACAGGACTGCTCTGTCCATTCTGCCTTCCCAAATATCAGAATATGAGGCAAATGGACTCAAATATCTAATATCTAATATTTTTTTTGGCTCAAGAAGTGGACACTATGGATAAATGGATATATATGTAATTTTACACTTACAGTTTTAAATCCAACATGGAGGCTATAGTGTTCAGTTAGTTATTATATGTAATATAATAATAAAGTAAACAAAAATATATAATAGGAACAATAATACTAATAATGCATATTGATATTATTATTATTATTATTATTATTATTATTATTATTATTATTATTATTATTATTGCTGGGCAAGTTATACTCATTATCTCACTAATTAATTATCGCTGTCAATTTGTCGTGTATTAGCGCAGGTTTTATTATTTTTATTATTATTATTGTGAAAGTCTGTTGCTCACAGGCTTTTATTTTGTTAAAGTCTGTTGCTGACTGCTGCTGAACCGGAGAAGAAAATAACTGGCAGATAAACAAACATGGAGAAGGGAACGGAACCTCTGCATGGCCACTTTCATTTAAAGTTCTTCCAGATGGCGGAGTACTTCCAGTCTAAATTATCACCTAAATGCAAAACACACAAAAGTACGATCGTTGATCTGTTCCCTACCGTAATCACCGATCAGCGCAGCCGGGTGGGGCACCTGGAGAGCGTGGGTCAGGTTTTGCGATTGCCATTATTAATGACACATTGACAAAAATATGAGAACAGGGAATAGAGAACAGATCGACTATAGTTATGTACTTTATATGACCCCACTTCAAAAAACACGAACTATCCCTTTAAAAGTGTTCTCAAAACAAACGTTACGGCACGTTTGCTCATATGGCAGAACATTTTAAATAAAAGTGCGGTATACGCTACTTTTGAATTCATTATTGGATTTTGTGTATACGTATGCAATTAATTGCGATTAAAACTTTTAATCATTGCCCAGCCCTAATAATTGCTGTTGTTGTCGTTGTTGCCGTTGCTGTGATCATCAATAACTGATAAGAGGAACAAGTGAACTGTACCATATTTAATATTGTTTATCCCTTGAATCAAATGAGAGAATATTTCAGCAAAACTCAAGTTAAGCCCATGAACCCATACATCCTGGTAGTGTGCTATGCTCTCCTTTGGCCTGAAAGCAACAACTGTAAAATCAAATACACTAAAACTCAAATTAGGCAAAAGTCAGCACCTCGCACCCCTCAACAAGCTAACCAGTCTATGTAAAAAAGATTGTGGTAGCTCATGGCTGATTATTGACCTTGCCCTTAAACATGACTTCTTCGAACACATACAGCAGTTGATCTGCTGTCGTACTTCTGACAAAATAGCAGCTCACGGTTTGCATGCTTGTAGTATTAAACTGCAGTAACCACAGGTGTTGCCAAATCGGCCCCAGATCGGAAATTATAACTACAGTTTACACCTTGAAAAATGAAACCCGAGGGTAAAGCAAATGTGTGTAAATGACTAGAGAATAAGTGACACACTGTAAGAACTGTCTGAATCAGGGCCATGCAACACCGATAACTTGCTTGTGTGGTATCCTCTTAAAAAAAGACACCTGCGGCACTGTGCGATGCACTGTACTGTTACTGTTCAACCACTCACCGATGGATGATGACCAGAACCAGTATGTTGCCACTGAGGCTGAATAAAAACATAAAGTAGAGGACGTAGGACAGATGAGACCCCAGGAGGTTGTCGCTGTCCCTGTTACATGGACTGACAGGCGTGTACCCATCGGTGGGATAATCATAGTCAAATGTTGTCGTTGACATCTTTTTCATGCAGTGTCACCAGGGGAATCTGCCAGACACAGAAACACAGCCGTCAAACATAACATTCTCAAAATTATGATCATCAAACAATTCATCTATTAGAAAATGATTGAAGGTGTAGGAGCTAATACATTCAGCATGTAAATAAGGAGAGCTGGACAACAGTGCCTTTAAACTGAGAGGCTCAGATGAGCACAGGAAATAAAAGCAGTTACGGGAATGTGAGGATGATGCTAAGGGGAGCTGACTTACCGTCCGGCCAGCTTGGGAGGCTTCTTTCTTGTTGTCCGACTCTGACAGCCCCAGATGTCTGACTTATGGTGAGTTCAAGCCACTCCATGATAAGTCAGCCAGCAAGGGGAAGTGCTACAAAAAAAGTGGGAGTGTCTGTGCATGTGGGAGGGAGTGATTACCGCAAGCAAGACTCCACACAGACAGAATAAATGCATCTGGGTACGTCTCATGTTAGTATCATATTAAAATCATATTAGACTAACTGTAAGGAAACTTAAAGAAGTTTATTTACAATAACAGTACAGTACAGCTGGACGCTGATGAGGGTGCACCGTCAGGGAGGAGACTAACATGAGAGTAGTAAAAGCTCTGCGGTGCATCTGCAGAAGCTGCTGTCATATAGTTCACACTAAGCCCAATCAGGTGTTCATACGAAAAACAGGAGGTCGAGGTTGTTTGAGTACTACATTCTGGACTTTTAAAAAGGGTTTACCTTAAAATGTATTAAAGCACTTTGAAATTACACTCAGAATTGGGCCGAGTTCACCAAAGGTATATAAGCAAGGGGTGATTGGCTGCAGGTGTGTGTGTGTGTGTCCAAGACCAAGACCCTCCAGGGAAACCACGCCTCAGCCTGAGACGCACCTCTGAAACTGGTTTTGGTTAATCAGCCCAAACACCTGGTTAAGGCTTAGGAGGTATTTTTGGGTAATGTTAATTAAATGCTGTATTCTAAAAGCAAATCTGGGGAAAAGGACCATCCACACGGAGATGGTTTATCAAAGTACTTTTTAGTATTTTAGTATTATGAGAAGATTTGTAAGGCTTTTGTTTGTGGCTGTCTGTGCTCTCGTTATGAAAAAATTCTAAATAAAGAGGAAGACAAGATGACGTCACTGATGATAAGCTAATCTCTTGTCAGATCAGCAGCGCACTGTATTTTTCAGAAGGCAGCATGCGTATGATTACAAATGGTCACATCGCGGGTGTCCTACTTTATATCCGTCACACTGCAGTTGCAAAACAAATACTGTAGCGAATCATGCATACAGCATATTGTAGTTAAATGTGCTAATGATTGAGTTACAGTCAGCTTAAACAAGAAAGGGGCCCTAAAGTGGATACTATAATGCTGTAAAGAGTCCATATAAAATGTTAATAAAAGCAAGAAATGGTTGTTGACTTGAGAGAGTCAGTGCCGAGCTGATGGTGAAAGAAATTGACACCCAGGGGAATTTTGAATGGAGTGTGAGGACCGTTTTAAAATGGCACAAAAATGACCAGAAATTGGTTCCTTTGAAGTCATGATGGTTTTTTTTTTTCTTTCTTTCTTTCTCCACTTTCTCTTCCTGGGCCAATTTTTGGAACATTTTCTTTAATGCCTTCTCTTTGCCTTCAAGATCCTGACTGTGGCTAACAGGAAGACACTTGAACGCCTCATTTGGGGTTCAGCAGAGTTATTGCGATACAATCAGCTCTCTGATATGTACAATATCTCCGCTCTGACCACCATACACTCACAGCACCATCCTACAAGGCAAAAATATCTGCATGCAAATATTATTATTATTATTATTATTATTATTATTATTATTATTATTATTATTATTATTATTTGCTAAGCCTACTCTATCCTTGGTTTCGAAATCACTCCATTTGAAATCACTGACCCTGGGTAAAAACAATTAACTGTTCAACTGTACAGTCCCCAAGGGGAAAAACCAGAGGAGTAAACATGACGTCATACAGACTGACAGCTAACGCTGATTGACACTGATTCGACAGTTATGATGAGTAAGATCCTGCGTCATCTGAATTACATACAGTTCAATTTCCCATGACTGACAGCAGACCATGTAACTTTTCATGTGTTTCCCATGTATGTATTATTTGATTGCGGACTGAACATACTGAAGGTTGAGAGCACATTATGAAAATAGGGCATCTTGTGGAGCAATAGAACTGTGAGGGTTACAATTTCAACAGACCGCAGTGAGCTCTTCAGTGTGATCGATCAGGGGAAACATGCAGTCTCGATTTATAGCACTTTACCTAAAATAACATTTCCACCACACTGTTTTTGATTTGCTTTTTGAGGCCGAAAATGATCAAAAAGAAGTGTCAGAGGGGAATTCTTGCTCCAGGGCTTGATTAACAATTTTAACACTTGCACAAATGATGTGCACTTATCAGGCAAACACAGCAGGGCGGTTTTGTTTGACCCAAGTAACACCTTTACTGTAAATGAAAGACCAAAAAAAGTGAGACATAATTATGGTTTATTTCCATATAAAATCATTTGACAACCAAACTAATAATGCAATGTTTTTGCAAATTGTACAGTATATATATATTCACATACACAAATACTTTTGTAAACATTGTCTCTTTCCATCATTTACAGATATGAGACATAATATTAACTTTGAGAAGATTATGAATTGATCGATATATTGCAAAAAAAAAGGAGAATAATCAACATAATGCAAACAAAATGATTTCCGAGCACACCCTGTATGGTATAGTAAGTGTCAGCACCCAGAAATGACTGATTATACATGGAACAGCTGAAGAAAATACCAGTGATAGTGTGTTGCAACCGACCACAGCTACACCTTTCTGACACAGTCACAGCATTGAATGTCAGCGGAAACAATCAGCAGTTTACTCAGTAGCAGAAACAGAAGTAACATAATTTATATGATGCTGCGAAAAGCCTTAGATAGGAAGGAGTGGGTGTTTGAGTATGCAAAACATGTAACCTTGATGGTGCAGTCTGCCACCATCACACAGTGATGGTTTACCTCACCTTAGATGAGTATTCAGGTTTGTCCTCTATATATCAAATTGATAAATGTAACAGTTTATTACTTCTTCTACTGGACAAATATATTACACACGTTGTTGTTAGATCTTCATATGACACACTTAGGACCGTATCACACAAACACACACACACAGACACACACACACTCACATAGGACTTGCAGGCGTGCAGCACTGGAGAGATGTCATGAGGCCGCCTACCCAGTCAGCGCTGCCAGCAGTTAGGGGTTGGCTGCCATGCTTACGTGGGCACCTCTGCTACTGCTGCCATTCTACCAATAGTCAATGTACTAATCACCAGGTCAGCAAACTGCTATTTTTTGTGTTTTGGAAGTCCCTGACAAACTAAGGCTTTGTTTTTGAATGTATTTTCATATCATAAATGCCTTATCATGTTTTAATGGTCTGTGGTTGCAATGGATAGTTGAGTGTACAAAGCACAAACCACTGAACAGCGGGGGCATGGATAACGTCCATGAGGTAAAACATTTGCTTAAAGGTTACTTCAGCAATTTGGTATGAAAATTCCAGAAACTCAAAACAGGCAGATTAAAAAAAGCAAGAACAGGGAAGGGGCCCAGTTTTCCAGACTTTAAGTATTTCCCATAATGCAACCAATGGTACTACCTCACTACCTGGTAAATGCCCATCTAAAAGTATTCAGTAAATTCTCCTACTCCAGGTCAGGATATTGCCCACAATGCATCTGATCAAATGACAGTGTCTTTCACTGAACTCAGGGTTGCCTCCTGACATTTCTAAGGTTTCAGTTTAAGTCAATTAATGCTCCTCTGAGGATGATCCAACTCTGGTTCCTTTAGAGCCAGCCTCGGGTCAAAATATCAATTTAGTATACAAGAAATATAATATAATATACAACAGATATTAAATATTGCAGTGAGGTTTATTTATCACATTCATGATGATGAACCTGTATCAATTTAATGACCTCTTAGGGGGACCACAAAGTTCCCAGGGGAAATGTACACAACTGTAAAGTCTTCACAAACAGCAATATCCCTAATATGTTGATGTGTGCATCCTCTAAAGGAGGTGTTGGAATTATTTTTGGTCTACATCTAAATAACATAAAGGTGCAAACCAAGAATGGGCAAAGCTGGAAGCTAACAGCATGATTTGGTAGCATACTGCAAAGTTGTGTGATATCTTCATACAGTAAAATCACATTTAATCAAAATTTAAAACAACAATAGTAATAAGCTTCCTGCAGGGTTGCTTGATGCACACCTTCCCTCTTTTGAAGACTCAAAAGGCCCTGTAACACCACAGCAGTGATACTTTCAAATCTGCCAGGTTTTCTACAAAAAAGCAAACTTTTGAAACTCACTTCCTGAGGGCTGGACCCCAGAGAGACTCTCACAAGGCTTTTGGAAGGTTTCCAAATTGTTGGCATATTTTTCTGATGACATGTTTGTCTTATCAGTCCTGACCATAGTTGGAATTTTAAGTTCCTCATCTTGGGAAACTGGGACAATAGCCATTTCCCACTAAACAACCAATACTTTCTGTAAACGGCAATGGAAACACAGGCTTCCAAATTTGTGTTAATGTCTTCTCTTGCTTTTCAATCCTTATTCCTGTGGCTGAATGCTTATTGCCTTTTGTCTGTCTCAGCTACTATGATCCCTGTAGCAGCTTAGTTGTTGCTAATCCCTGGACCTGAATCTACATAACTGCTCTATATCCACAGACCTGTTTCCTACTGATCGTCCACATAGCTGATGTGAGTGAATGCACAGCTCTTCTATTTTGTAAAGGTTGTTTGTGCATCAATAGCTGTGAAAGCTGCTGATGCGCAAAACAGCCTTCTTGGAGCTGTAGAACAAACTGCTTGTTATTCTGTCTTGTTTGTATCCAATTAAATCGGTCTTACTCTTGGTAACGTTCAACCACTGTCTGTGGACATGTTGCTTCTGTGTTTGTATGAGCAAAGTACCGTGTAATGCTAAAACTGCCATTGCTAACAATGGCTGACCTGATTCGAACTGGTTTCCTTACTTCTGCTCAACTCAGGTATGAAGGCATTCCCAGTAATTCAAGATGTGATCATTGGCCCGTACTTTTCACAAAAAGAACAAGTGTTATTCATAAAAATAAAACGTAAAAAAAATATGTATTTGCATAACTTTAACAGAGCCAACCGCGAAGCGAGCAAGAGGGCTGCACTTATGCTCACGGAGTCTGGTGTCACGGTTAGGGTTACATTTTAAATCCACCACGGAATGAGAGAGAGCCTAGTTATTATTATCCAACCGGCTGAAAACATTAGCAGAGAAATGCCAATGCGCTCTGCAGGATTTCAAATGTCTGCACTGTAAAAGTGGTTTACTGCTGGGTATGCAATTCTTATTATCATCTTAGTGTCATTATTGATTTACTATATTGATTTACATTATTGATGTCGTGTGAATAAATAATAGTACCAAATGATTAATGTTTAATATGGGATAGAAGCATATTAGTACTCATTACCGAGAAGCCTTTTATGCATATGCAACTTCCCAGGGAAGGGGGGCACTCACATATGGGGGGGCTAGTGGGGTGGCCAACAATTGTATCAGGGGGCCATGGCCACCCTTGGGGGCACCACAGACAGGGATTTGATAGAGAATTCCCTCTGAGGCTTTCAGTGATAAACATCAGTACAGGCAAGGTGCATGTATACCATAATTTTTTATATAAAATAGCGATTAGTGCTGTGGAAATTAAATTATACTGTCTTTACCCAAGACAGGCAGACATATTGAGTTTGCAGCAACAAACAGCAAATTTAAGTGGGGGTATGGTGAGAAAAGGGAAACTTCTAACTTAAAAAAACAAAAGTAAGATACACTCAAAAAAGACAGAAATTAGAACTAAAGGTCTGTCAGTGATATAGGCCTGCGTTTATCTGCAGCTGAGGTAAATAAAGGTCAGTATTTGATAATCCATATAATACTGGCAAACAAGAAAACAAGTCTGATAGGTAAAAAAAGAACAAAACAGTGACAGGATTCTTACAACCAAGTGTGTCACAGTGATGGATTAGCCCAAAGCCCGCTTCTGCGTCCACAAAAGGTGATGGAAATGTGTTCTTCCACCAGAGGGGATTACATGTAGGAAGCACTAGACACAGACGGACAGTAAAATGTGCACCGCAAACTAATGTTGCCATCGGAGTGATTTCAACTGAGCTTCCCACGCTCATTTATGAACTTTTGAATTTCTTTAGGTTCTTCTCTTCGACCAGACAGCCTGACAGCTAACCTAGTTAGCTAACCCTTTAACAAGATAATCGTGTGAAAACAGGCTGACCTGTTCTTTCATTGTGACATCGCCCAATTCATTGTTAAGGAATGCACTGTACTCTTCACATAATTTCTAGATACAATCATTTCTGTGAGTCAGAGCTGCACTGAAGGCAGAAATAATCTCTGGTTGATAGACACCTCACTTGGTACAGTAAAGGGAAGTGTAGCCTGAGAGTGGATTTGTGTCTGCTTCTGTTAACAATATGCAGTTTATACCATAGTCTGGAATAAATTAATAACCACAAAATAATTCAAGAAGACTTCAGTTGAATTGCCTGGTCATCAGTAAGAGATCACTGATTCAAACTAGTAACTTTTTTGCTACGTTAGCCCACAATGAAAAGCCAAAAGTCTTCTTTAGCATTATTATAAATGGATTTGGATTTTATCTCTTTTAATTTCATTTCATACCTTTTGTTGAGGAGTTTTTTTTGTGTGTGTTGTTTGCCTTTTGAACTTTTGGTCTGGCTGCTGGTGTGGTTAGCCTATAAGCACCATGTCTTGTTACTGGCTATTGTTACTGGATATTGGCTTTAACATACAATAGCAACTCAGGTGAAACAGGAGGTAGCTGTTTTTAATGTTATTCCAGATCCTAGTCCTACTATTTCTGTGGATTAGATCTCACTTTTTAACCCTGATATACAAATTTTGCAAGTTTAAAGGTGAAATGTGTAAGAAGTGGCTGCCTGTTATGTTCATATTTCAAACAAATAGAGGCAGCATATTACTAGAGTAACCACTTGCTGCTGAGTAACTGCTAACTGCTATTAGCTAGTAAGCTCAGTTAACCGTGCAGCTAGTGGCCATGTTCGCTGACTCTGTCCAGACTGGGAGCTTGGTGGTGTTGTTTACTATCAGACTGTCACCTCTTGAGGAGCAAAGTGGCTAGCTGGCTCACATGCTAATCTCAATAGGTATCTCAGCAACTTTGACATGACGTCAAGTATGTTATTTCTGCACATTCTGCTGATAATATGAGTTCAATCGTTACTGTTTGAATCCTAAATTCTTCCACATTGCACCTTTATAATATAAAAAAAAAAAAAAAAACATACTGGTGTATCAGCTAGCTCGCTAGCCTGCCAACTATTTTTCATGATATGTCTTCATGAATTCCATTATCATGAATCAATGCCCAGCCCATTTCAGTTTAACGCAACTAATGAGGTTGTTTCTGCCTCCTGTGCAGCTGTTCTCCAAACACACTTTGTCATAAATGAGTCAACAGTCACATACTGCTCTGTGATACAGTAAATCGCTTCTTAAAAACACTTGGGTGTTTTAGTCACCAGCAGCCTCCCCAATGCTGCTCTGCCATCAGACGTTAGGTCCTTTGCTGTAATGTTCCCTGAGGTTGTACGTCTGATAGCACATGGAAATGTCACAAACCCCTGGAAGGCCGGGATTGCCCCGTTTCCCGGGATCTCCTGGTGGCCCTGGCTTCCCAGGAATTCCCTGGTTTCCTGGATGGCCCATTCCATCGAAACCACGGGGACCCTGAATCCCTGCAGTGACAAGCAAACACAGGATAGGAGCTCAAAAGTTTGACTAAATGTGCCATGGGCTTTGTGCCATGAACCCGAAAATAGCACATGCCAAATCACAAATGACGTCTACTAGTTAGTAAACTGTTCCAACGTCCACAGAGACGGAGCTGTCGCTGAGAGCACTCCCTGAAAGTTACATACAAGCAGTGTCCACCCACATATTAATCAAAAATGCATGACTACAAACAGCCGTGAATCATTTTTGTTAAAAGTGCACTCACTCACAGATCTAAAAAAGCTCGACGTCGGAACACTGTGGTTAGGTTGCTGAAATAGCTGCAACCCCACAAAAACACTTAATAGCTGGAGGCATTTCAAAGACCAGGCTGACAGGAAAATCTCTTTACGTACCTGGCTGTCCAGGTTGTCCTGGAGGTCCACGATCACCCTCTCCTTTGCTGCCTTTGAGCCCTCTCGGTCCCATGTCACCTGGAGACATAATATGTCTGCGTTGAAAATCAGCAATAGGGCTCCTCCAAACGTGCAGACAGATTTAGAGCTGCAGGACGCTAAAGGTGATCTAGACTTGTGTCCAGTGATGCACAGTGAAAGAGTCTGCATGCCTCCGTTTTATTTAACTTATTGTGATTATAGTCGGATAAAATCAGTGCAGCAGAAACTATCATGACTTTTAGCGCTTTGCGTCCTTGCAAAGGCTCTGAAATGTTGGACACACTGCCCACAGTCCAAACTTAATGTCTTTAATTCGTCCAGGGGGATGAGGGAACTGGATGACCGGGGGAAAAAGGGGTGAAACAAAGTCGAATACGTGTGACGGTTGGGTACTGAACTCCAGATTATGTGGGTACCACCGACATCACTTCGTATTGAATCAGTCGTTTCAATGGCTATGAGTGCATCTTTAGAGTAATGTTATAAAAAGAGAGAGCTGAGTATAACTGGGCCTTTTTTCATTGTCTCTGTGTACTGAGCATTTTTACTAGCATTAGCCAAAACTCAGCCATGGCCTGTATCCCAAATTCCTTACCAAGTCATTGTTGAGCAAGATTGAACATTATCCAGAGGTATTATAGTATGTCACAATCTTGGTCATTAACCACAACTACGTGAATTGAACAATGCCAGCAACATCTTCTCCGGCTCTGGGTCAAGCAGTCTAGATGCTCGGCTGCCATACTGCTGCCCTCTTCTGTTTTTTACTGATGGTTCTCTTGACAGTTAAAGTGTAAAGTGAGTACAAACTGTTTCTCCAGCTGCTTCTGGATCTTTGAGCAGCCTCCTGCTTTGAAGCAGTGCGGGCAGCTTTTGGTGAGTTACTTTTTTTTTTTTTTTACAAGTGAAAAGACATGTAAGTTATCACAGAGAGAGTAAAATATGGGGGGGAAAAAAGCTAGCATTGGGCACCAATATGAAATTCCAGGTTCAAATGTGAACGGTACCAATCCCTAATAACAGGTTTTATGATGTTATCGTGCTGTCGTTCCCCTCTCATTGTTAATGACAGATAAAGGCAGTGGGGCAGGTGTTTTGCACTTTCTTTCGGCTTCTATATCATTCATCCCGGTTTGAGATGCATGTATGATAAAGCTTTAATCCAGTTTTCAGGTTTTCTCTCAGCCTGACACCTCTTAAATTACTGCTCTCCTGACCCACCGAGCGGAAATGGCACGCAGCAGTGAAGTGGTACAGTTTGGCATCTTTCACAGCTGATTAGCCACTCCCTGTCTTGAAGTAGTGATAAATCAAAAAACAGCTCATTGAGATGGCTTTGCATTCAGTGTTTGTTGTCTTTTGCTCTGCTGACTTTCACTGATGTTCACTTGTTTAATGATCTTGTTTTATGGGGTACCGTGAACATCAGCAAATCCAATTTGTTCGTCGTTGACACTGTTTTGATTTTAATCGTTGATGAAAGCAGCAGTAAATTTTGCCCGAGCTCTCGTTCATGAAGTTTTGTTGTTATTTATTGTCTTGTTTTCATCAGGGTAAATGGACTGATTGAGAGATATTGTCACAGTCTCAGACAGTGGATCAGCACCGCTGGCTTAAAAGAGAGCATTAAACACAGATAACATAAATTTGTCCCAGGTTGTTGATTATTCCCTTAACAATATCCTCCATTTTGTGTCAGATCACCTTTGAGGCCTGCAGGACCCTGCATCCCAGGGGGTCCTGGGTAACCAGGACTGCCACTCCTGCCAGGGTAGCCTGTAGTCCCCATGGAGCCTTTGGGTCCTGGTGCTCCTGGCTGACCTGGGGGCCCCTTTATGCTCTGGCAGGGCTCACATTGTGCTGCGGGGGCCAGGCTCTGGAGCAATGCTGGAAGCTGATCTGTGGGACACAGTCACAGGGTGCAGACTTAATCATTCATTCATATTGAATATCATGTCAGTACTCTTTTCAAAACTGAGTGGGACCGCTTACCGCTATCATGTCAGTTTTGCACATGAAAGTCTCCACGTTAAGTTAGCACATATGTAACATCCTCTGACCCACATTTCACATATACTGTATACAGTGTCACATGATGGACAATGTACCATTCTGGTGAAATATCTGGATATTTAGCATTTGAGATGGTCTGTTGCAGAGACATGGGGTGCTTTTGCAATCAGCTAACCGCACTCCCTCCCATCCTTCCCCTTTTCAGCTCATGACCCTGGCCTGACCATCATGGAGGATGTTCCGATTAGAGCTACACCCATACATTGGCCAATATATTAGCTGATATTCATAGCATCACCGCAAATCCAGTAGGAACTGAATAAACAGCATTTTCGTGTTACTGAAAATGTGACGAAAGACCTCAGTTTGAGATTATTTTAACCCTTTTAGGAAAACAATTTGTCACCCATGGAAACATAGTTTCCACACCAGACACTGGCAACTAGCTGGTGAACATTGTGGAGCATTTAACAGCTGAGGAACCTGATTCCTTCAGAGGTTGGTGGGGGCCAAACCAGCGCCAGATGACCAAATAAAAGTCAATGATGCTAAATATTATGCAACATGTTAGCTATATCAACTTTATGTAAGGTTATGTCAGCCAAATGGAAAGCAGCCATACTTGGACATGTACCGGCTAATGACTGGAACTGAAACTATCCAATGGATTATTTAACATTGTGCCACTGTTCTATAGGAGGAGTGATCCCAACAAGTCCTAGCTTAACCCTAGCTTGTTATAATCAATGTCAATCAAT
Source organism: Sparidentex hasta (assembly GCA_030272975.1). NCBI lineage: Eukaryota > Metazoa > Chordata > Actinopteri > Spariformes > Sparidae > Sparidentex > Sparidentex hasta. The sequence continues at coordinate 29,506 of JARJLU010009285.1, read as the reverse complement.
ACAAGGAATTATGTGAACTGTTAGCAGCAGTGTGTGTGTGTGTGTGTGTGTTGGGAGGGGGTGTTTTTTTTTTTTTTCCCTCTGCTTGCTTTCTTTCTGTGGTTGTCAGCAAAGTGACATAAAAAAACAAACAGATACTTACTACGCAGAACATCAGCGCAGAGCTTTAGAAGATGTTCATCTGAGGGAGGCTTACCCTGCAACACACAATTACACTTTGATTCAGCTGAATCAACTGCGGGACTGAGAGAACAGACTCGACCTGTGATTGAGCACGCCTGCAGCTTTACAGGATCTTCTCGACGTCTTCACAAAGCCCACACACTCTGACAGCTGCGCCCCGGTTATTACCCAACAACACTCCCCCCCCAAACCAGGCCGGATGTTACTGACTGTCTCTTTCACACATTTTTTTTTTCTTTTTTTCTTTTTTTAAATGTCACACGCTCAGAGACGGTCAGGATGAGGCTCACTCACGGGTTTCCCAGGATATCCTGGTTGACCTGGTTGGCCCGGCAACCCGTCCTGGCCAGGAAATCCCCGGGGACCAACAGAACCCATGTGGCCCACGTCCCCTTTCTTCCCTTCAGTACCCCTGGGGCCCACGTCACCTGTCACCCCTTTCTGAAGAAGCGGGAGAGAGGACAGACAATCTCAGGTTACTAAAGGAAAAGGGTGAAACTGAGACCGGTTTTACAGTCACTGATGAAATTGCATTATCTCGCACGTAAGGATCGATTGACCTCTAGCTGAAACCCAGCTTTTCATAGTAGTAGTCGTCGGGATAGTAATAGTAAGCTTTACTCTGTATTCAAAGAGTTGTGAGGGTTTTGTGATGTATTGATTGATTGATTGATTGATTGAACCGTGTGTCTGTGTTCTCTAATATCAGGTGAAAGCACAACTAGCTTATTCTAAAGGAATTCACTGTATTTGTTCCTACCAAAGCCAAAAAGCATATAATGCGAGAACAGACTGTTTTTTTGGTTGGTGATCAGAAAGCATGCCAAAACAGTGTGGGCTTGATAAATGATAAATGAGATCCTAAAAAAGGTACAGCACTTGCACCAACTGAGGGATGCCATGTCTCCATAAATTGTGATTCTGTAGACGGTACAATATGTGTTTGATATTTCAGATGTGTGCGTCTTTAGAAAAAGAGGGCTTTGTGATGTATATTTTTTGCCCAGGGGGCCAGATTTCCCCAGGCCTGGAGGTATTGGCTCTGTAAGTCTTCTATAGCAGCCGTGCAGGCTTGACAGGGCTTCTCACTGCGGCGCAGAATAAGACAGAATGGATTATATCTAATACCGCAAAGTCTAATTCGACAAACCTCTCCTTTCCATCCCTTGGGTCCCACTTCGCCCTGGCGGAAGAAAGAAAAGAGAGCAGGAGGGGTTGGGGAGGGAAGGAGGAGAGGGTAGAAATAGAGGGAGACAGTTAGAAACTTCTGTTTACATATCAAAGGCTGAGTTAGTGTGTCAGAGAAGCTCTGCTCGCTGCTCTGCATTGCTGATGCAGAACCACTGTCTTCCCTGTCAAAGCCGGTGGCTTACAAAACATTTTAGATTGGTTATTGTAATGCATTCTCGGAAGCTTTTTCTTTTCTGCTACTTGTGGTAATGTGATGAAAAATGCATCTGTGGATCTGTGAGTCCTTAAAAATAAATAAATAAATAAATAAATAAAAATAAATAAAAAAAACACCAGCCAGTGGAAACACCTATTTTGTAGAGCTTTTTGTAAAATGAGATACAAGGATCTATCGGAGGCTCCGGGTGTGTTCTGTTTCCTTAACACTGCTCCACCTTTCCCATCCAGTTTTTCCTCTCTCATGGTAAGCGATTTCAGCCATCCCGGTGCTACAGGAATTAAATAAACCGCCACCTCCTCTGTCTGCTTCCAGGAATCTTCCTGGGAGGAAACGCACACGTGAGTTTCATCAAAAGCACTTTTTAATGTAGCGCCCGAAGCGCAGAAATGCTGCTCTTCTTTTATCATGACTTCTGTCCGTCATAACGGTTTACGTTTCAGCACAGGTACAGAACTCAGCAACTCTTTTCTGTTCGTCTCTGACTCTCTTCTACACAGGTCAAGCTTACGTCTTCCATTACTGTATATGAGGTATGTTTTCGTGACCTATTGCTCAGGGACTTATGACCTGTCTGCTTTAGAGCGCGTCGCCGTCATGATCGGTTGCAATCGGAATCAGAATTGAATTGTCTCGGAATCGTACCGCAGCCCAGTGTATCTGGATGTGCACTTTATCATGTTGTAAGGGAGTGATGCGCACCCCTAGTCTTGCGTGACTTGTGATAATGGAGACGTACATCATTGGGACAAAATGTTCTTACACAAAGAGAGAAGGAACTTAACCTTTTAAGCCCCAAGCCAATTTTCTAGGGTTAGGGTTAGGAGTTAGGGTTTAAAACCCCAAGGTCCCCCAAAGTTTGGGGACTCATTTAAACATACAACGTATCTGTAAAATGTTTTCTTTGAGCTGTCCACTTGTGATCAGATCACTCAGGACAGATGATGATTCCAGGTCCGAACAGCCTCCCAGAGGTCAGCACTATCATGGAAAGCCTCACTGAAACTATGCAAGCCCAGACCGCTGATGAGGACCGTGTGATCCGATCGAACACTCCGACAGGAGATCGTTTTCGTCAACCAGCAAAACATCGGCGCAGCTAATGACGAGCCCTCAGGTGCAGCTTCCAGGTTTGTGCTAAAGATGTCGTTGTAAATCTGCCCGATCTAAACGCCGCTACTAATGCTCACATTGTAGTTTACGGGTTTTTGCACAAAAACAAACAAAAAAAAGAAACAAAGAGGTGTGCGCCGTGTCGTCTGCAAGGCTTGTCGTGCAGTCCCGAGCTGCAGCGGAGAGTCATACTTGTTTCACACAGCTGGAATTAGGAAGTCTGTCCGAAGACAAAAATACATCGTATTGGTTGCAGCAGTGACACACTTGTGATTCACCCCGGATGCATTTAGCCTTGAGAGCGTGTCACGGAGCGGCTGGGCTGCTCTCAACTCTGTGGAATTACAGAGTGTGAACATTAAGCTGCATACTGAGAAATACAATCGTTTTATCCTTCTCAAGTGTCAGAGACGAGCCTACCAAACGCCCGTCTCCTCATGATGCAACAGAGTTACTGCTGCACACACACACACACACACACACACACACACACACACACACACACACACCTCAAGCCAGATCATTGCCTAAATCCCCTTCTAGGAATGTGAAGATCGATGCCTCGGCAATCAATACTCACCAATCAATTCTAAAATGCCGCTCATTTGGTTTTGCACCTATCGAAAAGTATCAATTACAAAGCCTGGCCTGAAAGCTGGAAATTGCAGATCACACAGCAATTCACAGGATTATGTTAGTTAATTAGCAAATATTGAAAAGGCTGATAATCTCAACGAGGATAAACATGTTCGATCGATCATGCAAATCTGCCCTTGTTAAAAAAAAAACAACCTTATTTCACCTTGGCGCTCGGATCAAATCATCCCTCCCTCCTGCCAACGGTTTGTAATGATTCGGAGTTCCATTATTCAGCATTTCCAAACACTCTCTTTTTGGACCCAACGTCCGACACAAGCAGGCAGAGCTTTAAGAAGAGAGAATATACGATGCTGATACTTTCCTTTCCTCTGTCGGCTACTGGAGTGTTTATGTTGTATGTCACTGTTGTCTTCAGTGCGGTTGCGAGTACATTCTGATTCACTATGTGGCTACAGTGATTATCCACTAAATAGATCAGAAAGTTTGGGGCAGAATCATTCCTGTACAATGATCTATTAGTCAACTTACAATGTTCCTTTTTCTTTTTTTTTTTTTTTCCCCCCCAGGTGAAAATATGTAAAAAGACGGCCTTTTCATCCTTGTTTTTAACCAGCGATAACATGCTTACAGCTGGCTACCCGAGGCTGTTACTATGCGCACATTGAAATCATGAAGGGGAAACAGAAAAGATTTTCTCTCAGTGAAAAACATAATTACCTTGAAGTTTTGACAAACTGCTTAAAAGCCGACGAAACTTATAGCGGCAGAATCTTGTTTCGTGGCTGCCAGTGATGAAGACAGGAAGGAATGTGCACGGGAAAGAGAACAATCTATTTTTTTATTCTTTTTAATTATACAACAGAAAATGGGTTAAGCAGCTTTCTGTTTTATTACTTTACCGTATCTCCACGTAAATGTACCTATTAGGTGGAAATTTGCATTAAAAAATAAGGGAAAAAGAAAGCAAGTCATACCAAGAATCATTTGCTTGCTGTGATTAATTTGACCCTGAGCGTTGCAAGCCGCTCAGTCACTGTGAGAAGATTCCTCTGTATCAAAAATTATTATTAAGGAGTAACTTCCCCTTCCCATGTCACATCTCTTACTTCACACGGTCACATCTGCCTGTTCTTATCTCTTTAAACGTAGGAAATAGTTCGACAGATGGTCAGAAGCAGGCTATTAGCTATTAGTTTGATAATATTCTTATTATGGCTTTTCTGCAAAATGTAAAATGAAGAGCACCTAATGTGTCAGAGGCATGATATGCAATCAGGTATCATTATATTAATGAGAAGAGTGGTTTGCAGGGGAACGCAGCAATTCCTTAACAGATTGACTCAGTGTTTCTTGAAGAGGAGTTTAAATTGACAAGTGGAAGTCCCTGCGTCCAGCACGTAGTCACAGCCCGCATGTCACTCAGCTACTGTACGGTATGTTCTGGGAAAAAAGTTGCACAATAGAAGCACTGAAATGATTCTACCCACTGAAATGAACACCACTAACTTTTACCGATTTACCTTAATGCATCTTTAATGACCAGTCCGCGTAAAGAGAAATGTTCTGTCTGCTTCACGTGACAGTTACAGCTTAGAATTCATTTAACACGTCCGGGAGGTTCACAGTCGTACACTGCAGTACAGACGTACGATGTTGTGAAATGAATTGTGAAACATTACTTCCTGTTGTTGCTTTTGACTTTCTTTAGAAGTTGAAATGAAAAAAAAAAAAAAAAAAAAAAACCCACATGCAGCAAAAAACCCCTGTTTTTTTTTCCCCCCTTATTTAAAAGAGCCTGAAAACAGCCACAAGATGGTTGTGATAAAGACGCACGTCACAGGCCGGATGTGACATCTACGGCATATCTATGATCAATTACTCAACAAGCTGTTGGTGCAGTGAGCTCACGCAGTAATCGGCATCTGACAGCGTATCTCACAAAGCTGTTTTGTGATGCCCGCTGACTGTGGCGATGCCTCGTGACAGAATTTGTTTTGCTGGAGAATCTTTCTGTTCCAAATGACGGACCTGAGACCTGCCGTCCTGCCGCCAGGACGCCCTGAAGTCTGTTAACTGACCAGTGATTGTTAGCTGGATGCCTGTCATTCACCTCAGGTTGTCCGCATTGGGTCAGCTTCACTGTTGCCAAGAGTCTGAACCGTGACACTGTGATCCTCTCAGGGTTGTTCTGAGGCTGAGCAGGCTGTGGCTTTGCCATAAAGGCCAGCTCCTCTGAACAGATCAGCTTGGCTGAATAGTGGCCTCACTGCTGTGTTCCTGCTTCAATTTTCAGACAAAATTTATTTGATTTTATCATTTTATATTACTGTCTGAAGCCTTAAAGCTGTTTTATTCTCTCTTTGTTTTTATTTTGGCTCCTCTCCGTTGGTCTGGGTTTTTTTTTCTGCTCTACCCTGCTGTTTATTTGCACTGTTTTCTGTCTTTTATTGCATTTTTATGCGTTTTTGTATGCTGTCTGATTTTAATCTTGTAAAGCGCCTTGTAAAGTCACTTTCAGAAAGGTGTTATATTAGTAGGGTTTTATCATTATCATATTTATTTTGTGATAAAATAATTTTGTGTTGTTTTTTTTTTTCTTTTTTGACTTATCAGTATCAGTATTTTGACGTATCAGGGGATTTATGACATCAAATCCAGAGAGACTTCACACAAAAAATTAAAACGTCAGCTCCAACCCCAAATTAGCTCCTCGTAAATGACGACTGGCTAATACGCTCCTCCTCGTCCTTCCGACCTTGCGGGGGACATTTATCCTGGTACCAGCACGCATACACACATACACACAAACACACACACACATACACACACACACACACATTTAAAACCCAGCCCCCTTGCTCGGGCTGCAGAAAGATGAGCTTCGCTGCCACCCAGTGGAAGCAGAGTCACCTCACACTTACGTTGACACCGGGAGTCCCTGGATCTCCATCTCTGCCGTTCTCCCCCTGCGAGCAGATGCATCATGATTAACTGAGGGTTTGTGACAGTTCGTTTACACACGTGCTGCCGTGGCTCCCATGTTGTGTGTGTGTGTGTGTGCGTGTGTGTGTGTGTGTTAGGGTGAGATTGAATGTGTACAACAACCGAGAGTGTCGATTTAGGTGTGTGTATTACTGTGTGCTCGTCCATGTCTTCATTCTGTGTGTGTGTGTGTGTGAAGAAAAGGTCATGATTACCACTAGCAGCCAATAAGAGAAACCCAGGGAGTGAGGGATAGGAATTGGCTAGCGGTGACCTTTAACAAAACCTGACTTTTTATCTCTTGTGGTTTTCAAACTGCATCGTGCAGCACCGTAACACATTGCTCTTCCTCTCTCTGGGCTCTCACACCGACGCCCCCCATTAGTGCATTAGCAGCCATATCAGAGCATCCATCACATGCTCTGATTGATCAACGTGTGGCCGATCACGGCGGTAAAAGTACTGGGACAGGCCTTCAGTGGCACGAAAACATAAAACATGAATAAACCACAGCACACGCTGCGCACGTCACACACATAAGTGATGACACTGGTGTGAACTGGCTTCCTTGACTTATACCAAGCACAAGTTGCTGGAGCCGACTTAAACATCCCACGTTTCCCAATTATCTGAGGCTGATGTAAATGACTGCAACATGACCGCATCAAACATGCAAGCTGCAGTAATATGGCTGATTTGGTAGTCGCTGAGGAATCAGGTTCAGAGCAGGGGTGTGATACACGGGTTTGCACCACTAAACCTTGAGGAATGTAAGGCGGTCCGGAGGGGGTCAAAAAGGAAAAAAAAAAACAACCTTTCAGAAAAAAAAAAAAAAAAAAAAAAACAATTCCCAAAACACAATGACATTTCCAAAAACATCGTGTTTTGTGAAATGTGTTTTGACCACGGGAACGTTCCAGCTGACTGAGGTCTTGAGCACGGCTGTAGCTATCGGCTGCAGAAGATGCCTTTAAAGCCCATACAGTGTGTTAAAGTCTACACAATGTTTAGTCAGCTATCGAGCGTGACACTATACTGCTGGGTTCATGCTTTTATTTCACACCACTGGACAGGGACTGAAAGGACGACCGGAAGAAACTAGCAAGAGCAAGCTAAATCCTGCCAGGCCTCCGTCTAGAACCACTCCACTTTTTCAGTCGAATGGACGCCGAGATAAACAAACTATGTCTGTGCCACAATCATGTAAACACACGCAGAATAACCGACACCGCCCGGACGCTCCTTTGCGCTAATGTTAGCCGCCAACAAGCTCTGCTCTTTGGCTGTGTGGTCACGTCTCGCATGTAAGACGCAACGCGCGTCATCATCATGAACGTACCCGGCGCACATCACTGTTCTTGGAGCTCGCCGCTGTCGAGCTAGCATGTTAGCATTTCGTACAGAGACTTGGTGGCTGAACCATGAACTCAAGCGTATAGACTCATGACCGTGTGACTACTCAGTAGAAGTGTGAGTTAAAAAGTCCAGTACCTGGTATCCTTTAGGGCCCGTCTCTCCTCTCTCGCCCTAAAAACACAACACGGACCATTAGGACATGTCTGACTCGACACTGGCAGTGTGACATCTGAGTTACAAACTGTGGTTTGATGAATTGTAAGGGTTGGCGGCGTACTGCGGAGAAGACAGTACACATTATGTTAAGCAGACTGATCCGGACCGGGGACTGCTCGTGTTATGTACCTGGGCGTGCTGCGTTTGAAGTGTGAAGGACAACCTTCAGCGCCATTCAGATTAATCATGTCATCTAAGCAAAGCATGAATAATACATTAACAAGCATGTATTATGTTAAGCTTAGAACATCTCCATAGTACAACATGAAAATGTACAAACTCCTGACAGCCAGAGGTATAAATCATTCATGAAGTGTCGCCTCTGTTGTAGACTTCATTAAGTCTGAAACAAAAGCGTGCGCATCATTTGTTTTATTTTGTTCACGCGTGTTAGCGTGTGAGTTGACTCTCACCTTGTGACCTTTGAACCCCGGCAGCCCCATGGCGCCCGGCAGCCCCGGAAAACCCGGCTCCCCCGTTGAGCCCTGCAAGATTTTGGGTGAAATTAGAAAGAAAAAAAAGGTGCATACGACGCGGTTCTCTTCAAACCGACCATCTATCTCACGCTGGACGGAATACAGAGCAACAAGGGAACATCTTACATCCAGCAGATGAAAGGAGAGAGCTGAACTAAAATATTAAAAAGTTGTCAGAATATCAAACTCGAGCAGTTTCCAGGTGTGTGTGTGTGTGTGTGTGTGTGTGTGCGACTGTCTTTTCTATCCTGCGTGACAACCTCCCCGGCAGCCGCAGCGGAAAAAAGAAAATGTTCTTAACCAGTAATCACAGCTGGTTAAATACGGGTTATAAGGACGTGAGTGAAAACTTTTCGAGCTCTCGTTTTACTCATGAAATCATCATTTCCTAAAAAGCTGAAGTAATTGCAGCTTTAAAGGATGGCACCTTCAAAATAACTAAGGTTACCTGTAATTAAGTAGCACAACAGAGACATCTTTTTAAAAGAAAAAAAGAAAAAAAACTACAACGGTCGACATTTGTGGGCGTAATTGCACAGAAACGTGTCACTTAACAAACAAGCGGCTCTGAAAGTGGAGCTGTCACTCATCGGCAGGATCCAAACTGCAGGCGGCTGCGGTGAGAAGTGGCGTGCAGGATGAGAGGCTGGTTCAGAAAAAGGAGAGGGAGGGCAGGAGCCGTCGCCCAGATCTCGCCCTGATCCCTCAGGGGGGAATTGACGGCGCCCTCGCTAATCCGGCGGCCATGTTGAATTCTCATGTGGCCTCTGATAGACTACCTTGGAACGAAGGTGCAAAATGGTGTACATGCTTCTGGCGAGGGAAGGGTAAGGGACAAGACAAATCGAGCGTCCGCGAAGAGCCCACTTGAAGTGAGCCGTCGTCAGAGGAGGAGAGGAGGCTGAGCTGAGCCCTTCGCCGTGTTTTGGAGTGACCGCGGATTTTGACTTGCGAAACAGAAGGTTGACGTTTTAGCCTTTCGGAAAGTGAATCATGAATCTTTGAAAAATGCCCGTGAATTTCAAAAATATCTTATTCGTGTTTGGTATGCCCTCTTTTTGCTTTAATGACTGCATCCCGGCAAGATGTGACAGTATTCCACAAAACTTCCTGTGATGCCACACACTGCCTGGCTTTCTCTGTCTCGGTAAGTGCCCCCATAAATGTTGAATGGGGTTGAGGTCAGGACAGTCAGGACTCCTCGGTCTTCTTTGGTCCTCGCGCGGATCTGTCAAAACTTTGAGGTGTTTGGGCTCATTATTACCAGACCTTTTTTTTTTTTTTTTTTCTACCACGAGGAGGTGAGGAAATAAAATGATCACAGTTTGCATAACTGGGTTGAAAGTCAAAGACAACTATACACACACTTGAAAATCCAATTATCACTAAAGCATCCGTGATCCGTGGGGTGAACTTGTGCTTCGAGTGTCACGTGAGAAAAAGTTCCACCTTAAAAGATGCCGGTAGTCTTTGCGAATGAATTATTAACGTTGGGTCTGCCGGATCGTGCTTTGGATGCGACTGGTCCGAGTCTCCCGCAGTCAGGTCCTTATAGATTTCCATGCGTGTCTCCCACAATTTGGCACTGAGAAAAGCCGCCCTCTTTGCCCAGAATAACAATTAGAGTTCAGAAACTTTCACTTTCTTTCTTTCCGACCCCTCAAACTCTCTCATTATTTTCAGGTGTACGTGACAACAATAGAAATTTTCAAATGACGTCCCGGAATTTTGGACCCCACTGCGAATCTTGTCACCGCGGTGAGGTTGCAACAACAGCAACACCTGTGCACACCACTGAATCTGTCAACCCCACACTACAGCCGGAGAGGCTGCACACAAGTTGCTGGCCGGGTGGAACGCACACACACGGAGGTTTATTAATGAGCTTTAGAGTTGTGGGTGGACACCAAGTGAACTTGTTTTTTAGGCTTGCAAAATATTCATCTAGCGACGCTCGATGTGATGTAAGTGTTTAAAAAAAAAAAATATATATATATATATATGCATCACAGAAAACACACAGAGGCAAAGGGGAAAACACACACCGAGAAAGGAGGATGCTGAAACCCAGTGAGGACAGAGGTTGAAGAAAACAATGTAATCAGGTTGATAATCTGCTGCTCCACTCACCTTCAGGCCCGGTGGACCAAACGGACCAGCAGCACCCGGATCTCCACGACTCCCCTGAATAAACACACACACACACACACACACACACACACACACACACACACACACAATATTCGTCTGACAATGCTTTGTCGAGTACATTCACTCCTGAATCTAATCCCCAGCACGAGTCTCAGGGCTCCATTTCTACCGTCACAAAGAGCAGCGCACAGGTCAGCGAGGGCATATCAGAGTGTTGCAGCTATTTGCATTCATATAGGTGCAGCGCAGCATGCACAGAGAGGTTGGCTGAAGTGGAATATAAATCACAGTATGTGGTGATTAATCATTATCCTCTCAGCCAGTCCCATTATTGCTATCTTTCCCATTAAACAGCTGTGCCGCGGTGCCTCACAAAAAAAAAAGCTTGAACACAAAAAACAGGAAAATGAAGCGAGGCACGCGTGAAAGTGATGCCGCTGAGCCCCGAGACGCTCAGAGGGGCAACACGTACATCACAGCAGGGCAAATATCGTGTCGCCGAAAGCGGAATTTCAATTTGGGGACGTGTTTTCTGATCGTCTTGGCTAATGCTAATGCTAATTTTGCCTCACAGCTAAATGATGTGCACCGCAGGAATGTGGGTTTTGATTTGAAGGATTCAGATCATTTACTGAAGTTAAGTCTGAATAATTACAATCAAAATAATAACTTTATTGATATGGCATAGGTCTAAAGTTAGAATCTACAGGTTGGGAGTGTGACTCAGAGATCATCTTCTCTTACAAATAAAAAGGGCAATAATGCTGGTCAGGCAAGACTGGTAGGCCTTTTCAGAGCACTGTTTTAATGATTTTGCCAGACCTTTTTACTGAAATAGTAACTTGCTGGCAGATGAAAAAAGGAGCCTATTATACCTAGTATGCTTATCTATAACATTACATTTTATAGATTCCAGCAGGAATGATTCCTAAAACCCAGGGATGGCAAGAATTAGCTTTTTTTTTTTTTGCACTTCCTGTTTCCTCATCCTCATAAGTCTATGAGTGAGACGCCTTAAATAAGCTCTGTGGTTGACACAAGCTTAAGAGACATTCATGTTTGTTCTATGACATAAACTATGTAAGTTTGATCATAAAGCTCCTTTGTGTGTTTAAAATGAGTCCAATTACAGTTTATTGTTGCTTGTGTAGTTGAGTGGAGTCATGCGGCTGTGACCTAGTTCATTAATAGCCTAGCATTAGCATTAGCCTAGCAAGCTTCAGAAATCTTGACAGTGGTGTTCAGGGCGATGCTAAAGTTCTGGGTAAGCCCACGACAAAACATGATGCAGCGCTCTATTTCATGAACTCCTTACGCTAATCATTTTTACATGTAAATCATGCTCCATGTTCTCCAGCGTATGTACATGCATAGAAATAATTTGTAAATTTTTGTAAAAAAAGAAAAGTTATGGCAAATGTATGTTCGGTTAATGGTCAGTGGTAAAAGTTACTAAACATCAGTTTATCCAGATTAATGTTTATAGATGAACGACACAAACATTCTGTTAATATTAGCAAAAGTTTACAAGAAACAGCTTTTTTAACTATTGTATAAACGTACCATTTATTAATGACGGTTATTATCAAGTGCTACCAAAGTCTCACGCTGATGACGGGCTCGTCTATCGTGTGCAGACAGTACAGTTCGCCGCGATGTTTGGTTGTGCATGATTTAATCAGGGTAACCATGGTGGCTCATTTTGTGTATAACGGTGCTGCTCTGTGTGTTCCGTCTTCAATTATGTGCTGCAGATGGAGCGCACAGCCACCAGACGTCAGTGGGGATTTAATCAGCTGATGGGGGGGACGCTCCCGTGCAGGTGTTAAAAGCAGGTGCAGATAGGGGGAAAAAAAAACAAAAAACAGACTGGTGAGAGAATCACCCAAGAATCAGCTCAGCTCAGGACAGCTCGCTTTACTGACTGCTGTGTTAAAAACAAATCATCTAAATTAATTTACTAGTGAGGGTATGTATAGTACCGAGTGTTCATTTCCACCTGTGTATGTTTACTGATCGAACCAGCACATTATCAGGAGCCGTTCTGCTGAGAACAGGCCGGCTCCTCGTTCTCAAAGAGCCAATCTTCACCTTCATACGCGTGAAACTTTATCTCCTCTCCCGGCTCTCCCTCCATCTTTGCACTGTGCTCGGTATACAAATTCCAAAGGGACAGGAAATATGCCTTTCAAGGTCAGGTTTCAAGGAATCTGAACACGCCTTCTTGTCCCTTGTGATAATCTTTGCATAGAAGAAACAGAGCCCACACTTTGTCAGCTGTCATTTTTTTGCAGCATTCTTGGCGCTAAAGTCAGGGTATCATAATATTTCAAAGCTACTTTTATTTTGTCTGTTAAACGATAAGTTCACCCATGAATATATCAAAAAATACGCTCTTGATGTCTTTTCTAACAAACGTGATTTGTATGGAGCCAGTTTTAGAACTAGTCCCCAGCTACTTCAGTTGTTTAGGAGAACGCTGCCAACGTCGTTCTGCTGTGAGGTTCCGGGCGAATGTTTTGTGGAGCGCGACACTTCACCTGACTTTCCATCAGCGTGAGAGGGAAAAGATGATGTCTGGACCTCCATTTCTGGGTGAACTTATCCTTTAATTTGTCGCTTGCAGGTGCCTCAACTTTGCAATTAACAAATCCCCAAAGTACCCCGTCAGTCTGCAGCCTCATTTCAGGTAAAATATTGCAAAACCTCACTTTTGCATTTTCGTCTCAAAACAAGTATACACACACACTGACTGTACTAAGCAGGATGACATTTATCACATATTCAGAAACACCTACAATTTGACTCCAAACAAGCCTGACTCCCCTTCAGCAAAATGCACTTTTCTCTATCAAGAGAACGGGGAGGGAGGGTACAACACTTAAACAGGCTGAGAATAGCCGAGCGGCTGGGGAGCGGCAGGCCATTAGCATAATAACTAATTATAACGTTCAACGCACAGACCTTGGGACCATCTCGGCCGATCTCTCCGGGCGGCCCCCGGGGCCCCTGGATTCCCTGGACAGAGGGAGATATTGGAGGGCAGAGGGAAAAAGAGGGAGGGGGGAGGGGGGGGGAGAGGGAGAGAGAGAGAGAATGAGATGAAAGAGACAGACACAGTGCTGTGGGCTGAATGAGACAGAGTGCGTGACGGCTTAGTCAGGAGGCACTGAGGGAGAAATGAGATGGCACAGGTCCACACACACACACACACACACGCACACAGTCACAATTGCAGACTCGTGCATGTCCACATTTGCCCACTTGCACACTTTACAGATTCAGCAGTCCAGATTCTCAGTCATTTTCCAAATAATGGTCCTTGAGCTCAGACAGAGGTGAAAGCTAGATGTAGATGAAGTTATCCAGCTAATTACGCTAGCAATAGCTTGATGAGGTGGTTGAGAATGCAGTCCAGGGTTCTTACCGTCAAACGAGTCACCTGCGAAAAAATCAAACCACTGACTTTATGGCTACCTACATGATTTCAGACGGCCTCCCCGAACACTAGACAACAAGGAGCAGAGGTGTCAAACTCATTCAAGTCTGGATATTTAAAATAAACAGATGTTTTGTTTTATTATTTATCTTAAATCTGTAGCTATGCTCAAACCAATCGTAATAATTACGTCACAGATTGTCTCTCAAAAAGTTGCAACACCCCTTTCCCTAAATTTTTGGTTTCTTCCAAAAGCGCCACGTGAAATGCTTCAGCAGACGGCGTATGTAACACGCAACACAATGCTGGACCGTCCCTTTTTCAAACGTGTGAAACTGAAATACAATAAGTCACACACACACACTTATTTTTTTAAAGAAATATAAGCATAATTGGCTGGTTACCAGTTAACTTCAGCTGTCCTTCGATCCAGCTGTTAGCCTACTGGTTCACTAGCTAATGGTCAATAGTGATAGATGGTCTGTGCAGTCCGGGCAGAGAAGAACCCAAGATGTGACTCAGAGATTTCATGTAAATCCTACCGGCATGAAAATCCTGTCCCCCCCCCTCCTCTCTCTCCATCAGTGTGTGATGACACGGTAATATAAACCTAGGCTCGTGGCGATGATGGATCTGTGGAGGAGGCGTCCTCTCACCCGTGGCTTTATGATCTGCGTTCTCTTAATTAATTTGCATTGTGGATGAAGTCTTTTCATGTGTGTCTAGTTATCCCCCTTCATTGTGGGCGCTGAAGCAGAAGATTTAGCTCCTTTTGAAAAAAAAAAGTGGAAAATGAGAAGTGAGTTTAAATTTCAAAAGTCATAGCAGCACAAATAATTGCCATTAAGACCTCTAAATGAATATATAGTATTTAGCTTAATATAAAGTGAGAGATTACGCGGCTATAAAAACTGATTTAGTGATATTTTTTCAATAATCCCTCTGAAGTCTTCATTATTTTATTTGTTTTTCAGCAACAGAACGCCGACGAGAACTGAGCCGCTAACGTCTCTAATCGTCTTAGATGGATTTATTATATTCATTATATTTATCACGTTATCATATTCAGAGGATCTTTCTGTTGATTGATTTGTGGTATTGTATCGGCATACAGTTCTGTGTGCGCACATATTCACGTAACTGAATGCGGATCCGCTTGAGGTTCAGCCCCGGGGTCAAATCAGGCGTACATGCAGCTTTTTTTGCTCACATGTTGAGTACTGCATTGTAATTCAGTGTGTAGGAGGCCGTGTCCTTGGCATTGTTCTGATCATGACACAGTTTCACAGGCTTCAAAAGCCCCACAGTTTGCATGACTGCTGCTGACATTTGCGCACAAACATCTGAAGCCCTTTCAGCGAGTGGAGAAGTCAGGCGCTCGCCGACTCCGGTGCTACATGTGAGAGCTTGTAGCCGAAACAGCGATTGTGACAATAAAAGGAAATGAAGTACGCTGCTCAATGCAAATAGGAACATACGGCTGTGTGAGCCATTGATTTATGGAGGAATATGCGCTTCTCAAATGCCAAATTTGATTGGTGTTGGCTGGGTCAACTGACAATTACTTTGTCTTCCATGTATATTTCTTATTGCTCGATTGTATGTGGTTGCCTAGATACAAGAGGTGGCTCATCCTGCCTCCTCCTCCTAACTCTGTGTGTGTGTGTGTGTGTGTGTGTGTGTGTGTGTGTGTACGTATGTGTGTGTGTGTGTGTGTGTGTGTGTGTGTGTGTGTGTACGTATGTGTGTGTGTCAGATAAGTCAGAGACCCACTGCAGGCTTAATGTCATGGCGATGTTCACTTCTTCTGACAGGAATAGAAAGAGGGGGATGAAGACTAAAAGATGAAGCTTGCGGTTGTGGAAAGGTGAACTCTGTGCACTTTGCAGCGGGCTGCAGCAGCATCTAGATGCTTTTTTTAAAAAGGGCTGCAGAGAAAGTAGGACAACATTCATACTGAAACAATCCCAAATAAATCCATAAATTATCAATCCAATTTAAGTTTCATATTTATGATCTGAGTACATGTAATGTGGTGAATCATTTTTTTGCTATTTATTCTGCTCCATGACCATTCATCGGTTCTGCTTAACAGGGGTTTCTGCAGTGCAAATGTGTCCTGTCATGTGTTAAATGTATTTCTTCTCTTTTGTCACTTCGTCCATATCCTTGTACAGTCTCATCCTGACCACAAGAGGGCGGCAAAGCCACAGACATGCTGCCCATCGACCACAGCAGAAGGCTGCTTCCTCTCAAAGCTCGGCTGTAATTACATGTGGCCACGTGTAATCTTGTTTAGCGGGGGGGGGGGGTTGCCCTCACTGTGTGTACAGCCGTTACCCCCGCACAAACTCTGACTCTGGTTCCAAATTAACGACCACTCACCGCCTTAATGGCACTGCTAAATAAACCAAATGGACTCATATGGCGCTCGAGCTGAATTAATGATCTCATTATGAGTCGACTGCAGAGAAGGTAATGTGAGTGGCTTTATGTTTGGAATTCTAGTGTAATCAGTGATAAGAGCGCGTTACTAAGGGACAAATGTGAAAAAGTGGGCGAACCTCGTTTCCTTCACATGTGGATCCTACCGCGGTCGGTGGACAGAAACTCAGATCAGTCGCATCCCTCAAGGCCCGTGTGAGCCGACTGTATGGGACCGTTTCCAGGTGTCTTGTGGACACGGTAAAATTTGACCAAAATGTCCATCCTCCACTGTCACTGGGACGGGGGATTTGTGTTCCTGTTTAGTCTCTATTTCGACTGCAGTGCAGTCCTCGTCACTGCTGGCTTCTATCGCCCTTCCAGCAGAGAGCGTCACCGTGGCTGAACAAACGGTGACAGGACAATGGAGGAAAGCTACTGATGCTGTTCTGCAGGGTCACAGTCAAAAGTCTGACAAAGTTACTAATTAGCTCTTTAAAATGACCAGGCAGAAGAGCGTGTTCAGCGGGAGTCCCGGTCCTGGTCCACTGACAGACATAGAAACTCTTTGCCATCAGACTGTACAACAACTCTCAGTCATGGCCGTAGGAAACAAACAGTCAAACTGTGGACTGACAACTCTTTATTGCAACTGGACTTTCTACCACAAGATTTTGTACGGCCTCATTTGTCAGTTGTTTCAACCTGTTTCATCCTGCACAACCTGCTGTTTTGTACTGTACTGTATGAATATTTAGTTGTTTTTCTCATTTTTTTTTTGTTATCACAGGCCATGTTAATGAATTGGCAGGTGTAAGATCAGCTGTGGTTTCACTTGAGACCTAAGTTTTCAGTTATAAATGAGTTTTCAATGTGAGAAAATGGATGCGTGGCGTGAAAGGTGCTCGTTGGGTGAGTCTCGATTTTGATGCGGGAGGGTTTAAGGTTGTAATCCTGATAACAATTAAAAAATGATTTTATTTTTTTCTTACAAATGTATCAGTAATCTGACCAGACAACAGAATCTGCTCTTTTTTATTCTAATAACGTAAAGCTGTTCCATGTACTCAGTTACAAGTCAATTTAAGCATTTCTTCTACTTCCCCCTGCCTCGTTAATCTCTCTCTGTGAATTCTGGGTCTTGCATGTGCCTTTTTAGTCTCAACACAATAAATTGTACTAATGGCGGTAACGACACTCACTCTGTCTCTCTGTGTGTCTGGCCCAGTCACAGTGGACTAAACCTTGTGTGAAAAACCAATCACAAATGAATGAAAAACTAATGACTTGCTTTCATACTGCAAAAATAAAGCCACATGAATCATCAACAAGCATTTTGATGAATTCTCACATGCAAACTTCTCAGTAACAACTTGAGTATGTTGAAGAGGATTAAAAGAGTCCTGTCAGACCAACCGTTAGGTTAACTCCAGACGGTCCTTGAGGCCCAGGCAACCCCATCTCTCCCTACAACGACATTCAAGAACACACGATAAATGACTGAATGACTGAAAGTAACAAACAATTCTGACAAGTTGAGTCAGGTCACATCTTACCCTTGGTCCCACTGGGCCTGCTTCACCAGGAGGTCCCTGGACACCCTGCGGATGACACAGTGATTGATAACCAATACTACTAATGGGTTCATCAAGTTTCCAACAAAGTTTCAGTGGGAGGTCTTTGACATGTGCTCAGTTCCACTCATGATACTCTGCTGGATGCACATAGTGTCTATACTGAAAGCATATGGCCAAGACTCCCATCTGTGTATTGGTACAAATGTGGTTCCCCCCGACGTCCACTTATTTGCTCTCAACCACATCACATCGTCTTTATTATTATGTTCGCTTTTCCATTATTCTGAGCAAATTTCCGACTTGTCATTAATGTTGGCATTAATGTGAGCTTGATCTAGTATTTCTTTACTTTGGAAACACCAGTTGATAAAACAGTCTCCCGTCCAGAACAAGCCATTAAGTGGGCCTTGAATGCCCCACTTACTGGGTCAACAACAAGCAGTCTGCTGTTTCCAAGGTCAAATGAGTTGAGCTTCAAACACTTGAGCTTCAGCACTGTTTCACACATGTTAATGTGACCTTAAGCCTAAACCCTAACCTAACCCTGAAAATGGACAAAGAATCTCATTACTGTAACTTGACCAGATAGAAAAACAAGTCAACCTGTTTGGCCATGAATATCAATACAAATATGGCAGATGGCACAAAGAACATGAATAAGTTTCCATTAGGAGACACTTGCTCCATACCATTTGCGATTTATATCCCTACCCCACATTCTTGAGTGCCCCTTTGCCCCTCAGGACACCAACGTCAACCCTAACCCTACTTCTTGGAAATGGAACCATAGCAAGTTAGCTGCCAAGACAGCAGCAAATTATCAGCGATTCTTTTCTGCTTGTTACAAAGTAAAAATATCATTGAAATGACAGCATTCTCATAACCCTCACTCTGAGGTGACCCCTGACAACTGAACGCACAATATTGAAGGGTAAGGCCATGTGGTAAATTGAAGGGGTGTGTTGAGGTCAGAACATGGTTTCATTGGAGCATGTGTTGTTGCATAGTTCGAAGGGGCGAAAACCTGGAGTACCTGTAGTCCATTGGACGATGCCTGGTGGTAGTTAACAACACTAAAACTGTTAAGAATCTATCAGCAGGGAGAGGTGGGTAGTATCAGCTGATTAACATTACTCTCCCTCTGTTTCCCTCTCTCTCTATGTCAACTTGTCTCCTCTCCATTTGTAGATGGCCACAGTGGGGGGGAAACGGAATCAGGGCCAAAAGATCTACTAACAACCACAAAAAGCAGCAGGCTAGAGAGGCAAGAAACCAGAGCAGTGACATGTTTTGTCTGTCCAGCTGACTGATCGCCTCCGATCAGGACAGCGTTACACCCTCGCACTAACACACACACATCTGAGACACAAACGGCCACTTACTCGTGAGGTTTACAGTCTTTATATGCCAAAATATTTAGACACTGCGAAGCATGCCAGTTTAGTTTGCATTCAGTGCACAAAACTCTCTAAAACAGCTTTAATTATGCTTTTGGCATCACTGTGTGACAGAACCACTCCCTCTGTCTCTTTTTAGAATTAGATTCAAAATACCTCCAAAAAGCAAACTAGTGATTTTTTTTTTTTGTTTTTCTGACAATCTTTGGCAGGCAATAAGAGAAAAACAGAAGACATGATATGAAATATCAGACAAAATTGTTCTAGCAGGTTGACAGGTTAACCGCTGGATGTTTAAATAAGCAAGTTTCTGGCTATCCTGGCTACGGCCCTGCATGGACTATACAGTGTGGCGTTGTGTGACAGTACCGCTGCAGGAAATAATGGATGTAAAGCAGGATCCACACTATGTTTCATTCACTCTGTAACTTTGCATATCTTATTCATGAAGCCTTTTTTTATAATTGTAATTTCTCTCTTTTTTCAAATTTTAAATCCGCCCCCTGACAGACGGATGGAAGTGTCAGTAAAATTGTGTGCACCAGTGTGAGTCTGTCTTTTGGACTCCGGAGATGGTACTGATTGTGACCTCGATAAAGTAAATATGAATGGGGGTCACATTATGCCTTGTCCTGTCATGCCACGCATCGTGCTTTAGATGCCAGCCTGTGATCGAGCGATAGTTGAAGGCTTTGGAGAAGCGGCTCGGTTGAAGACTTCGTACCTGTCATGCAAATACTAATGGATCATACTTGAGGATCAAAGTGCTCAGAATTCAGACTGAACCTGCACTGATGTTTAACCACGATAAGTCTGCTGTGTGATAAAGTAAACTAAGTGTAATCCTCGGGGGTTTAAGAAGGTCTGATGGATCCCGATATCAGCAGGTGTCTGACATGGTGGCTTTACTTCAGTAACAACATTGTGGGTTTTTTCTCTCTCGTCCTCTCTGAATCTGCCAGAGCGCAAGGGATTTTAGTCAATGTCACATTTTCATGTCGGAACAGCCAGAAAGACAAAGGATGGACGATAAGGCTGCTAACAAACATTTTACCCGGGAAAAAACTTCACAGACACATTAGAGCGAAGCGGGCCCTGCATCATAACATTCAACTGACTCATCCGTCTCTCATCGGTATACCAGCAAGTCTGTGGATGGATGATGATTTATGATCGGTCTTTGGATGATCCCGGTTATTGAAAAACCATTATACCTTCACCTCGAGGTGAGCAGAGGGCAGGGCAGGAAAGGGTAGGATGACAGATGGACTGAGAGGCCAGAGAAAGGAAGGAGGTGGGGGTTTAACAAAGAGTTTTAAGTTTTGGATTGAAGAGCAGTGAATCTGCTCAGGAGTAATGCCAGTAGAAAAGAGTAAAACACCAATACCAAATGCCATGAAGTCTGAAATGATTCACTGATTAAAGCCAAAACATTTGGTCCAACATGTCATGAAGCCAATCTTTTCAGTTTTGGCTCAAGGCTCTAATGTAATTGAGATGTTGCAAACAGGACGAGCCTGACGTCCAGATCAAATGCAAAGAAAATATTTGCATTGCGTTACTCGAACAAAGTTTGACTGTGGGCTTATTAATTCTTATTCATGGCACCCAGCCACTGGGTGGAATTCAGCATCTGGAGCGGTGTCTGGATGACTGCAGCTTCCAGCGCTCCCTGAGGCTGACTGGCCATCTGTCTCCACTGAGTGGCAGCTTCTTAAAAGGTGTGTTAGAATCAATGAATAGCAACTGTGACCAGCAAGTAGACATAAAATGAATTCAACTGTTTCACCACATTGGTATGAACCAAAACAAAGAGTTTTATCTGTGATCTGAATTTATGCTTCATCAGGTCTGTCGGCCAGACGACAAGCAAGCACCTTTTAAAGCTCGGATCGATCGGCGCTATGCTGTGCTGAGACGTATTTCCGAGACTTACCAGGTGGTCAGACTTCGTAACTCACATCCCTACACGGCAGCTCCTTATTTGCCCTTCAGTTTGTTTCAGTACAAGAAGGTAGTGTTATTGTGATTTTTGCATCTTCGATTCATTCATGTTACGTGTTATTTGCACTGCCTCTTCGTGACTTTGAATCTACTTGCACAAAAAAATTAAGAGGATGATTCACTGAATGAAGGCATCGTGTGTGTGTACAAGATATTCAGATCAAATAGAGACACATTACTTGTGCATGACAGGGAACAGACAGTTTCACTGGAACTGCTTTTGTAGTTTCTTAAGCATCTGTATACAGAGTTTAATGACACACCATGGTAAAAGTCATTTACAAGTTGTATTTTTATCAACTTGTGGGTTCTATAAAATTGTATGTATATTTTACCAACCTGTCCGAAGCCACAGCGATAATGCAAGGTGATGGTTCATGAGCGTAACAGACATTTTACTGCACACTACCAAAATCAGGTGAGCACAAATCGAAACACCTTAGTTCCCCTAAAAGTAAAACAAAAATAGTCTGTATAAATGATCTCACTAAGTGTCATAGTAAGTGTACTCCCATTGGAAAGGTTCTCCATCAGATTATTAGGACAAGAACCAATTAGTCTGTATTGATAGCATCCCGTGTGTATAAGTGAATTAGTCTGTACTTTAAACAAAGACATTTTATGCATTCTGCATTTTTTTCTAGCAAGAACACCTGTTTGGCTTCCCCTCTGACACTAAACGACATATTCTCAAATCCAGCTGGTAAAGAGGCAACAAATCATCACCATATTAGTTCAAAAGGATATTTTTAGCTTTAGCTCATCATCCTTCATTCAGGGTTGCATTTGCGATACATGTCAGCACTGCTTGCCCCTTTGTGTCTGAGTCTGTGTGACAATCAAACCGCCTGAAATGAACATGGAGACGTTCAGTCTCTCTTACAAGGCAATAACAACTGGGGCGATGCAGTATAGTAAAACTATTTACAATAATTAAATCTGCATTCACAGTTTTTTTTTTCTTCCACAGCGTTTCATGTAAACATCAGCTTGATTAGGAAGGGAGGAGGGTTTGGTTTTTTGATGCAGTGGTGAGCTGCTCTGCACGCGATACTGTCTGCTACTGTGGACTAACGATGGTCTGTGTGTGTGTGTGTTTGTGTGTGTGTGTGTGTGTGTGTGTGTGTGTGTGTGTGTGTGTGTGTGTGTGTGTGTGTGTGTGTGTGTGTTCACATGCATATGTTAACACCATGTCCACTGTAATTTAAATAGCCTCACTGGGTGTCTGGATATCAGCACTGAGGGTTGTGTAATTAGCACAGACAGGAAAACAAGCTCCCAGTTGGTGTGGATATATGTTTGTGCACACAAGTCATGCATGTATGAGTGCTTTGCTTTACGCCCTGCCTCCTATAAAGAGTGTGGTTGTGGGTATGTGACAGTGATGAGTTTACCAGCCTGACACTTACAGACATGTACAGGATGTAAAAGTGCGAGCATTTAGAGGACATAAATATGGAACACAACATTCAACAGTTCTCTTGCTGGAGGGCTTGAAGAAATATATGGTGACTTTCCATATGAATAAACCTGTTTCCGTCTGATATAAAAGTATAAATATAAACAAAGTCTGACATAAACTACAGTGCAGCCAGGAAAGAAAAAATATCAAAGCCTAGTCCTACAAACAGCATGTGCAACCGAGTGTAGAATAATGTGGAATACATCAAACCACAGTATCTTTTGCTATCCAAGCAATGACCTCCCTGTCCTGTCAGAGAACAGGTACAAGAGAGAGAAGACAGATACAGACCGTAGCCACATCAATCTAAACGGAGCTAATCCCCTAGGAATAGCCAACTTTCATAGTGGCAGCAATGTAATTACATCATCACGTGATGCACTACATCCCAAAAAAACTTTTTCCCATAAGCTAACATTGTTAAGGGGCGTCTCTAATATGTCAGATATATTGCTTGGAGCATCAAAACCCCCTCAGGATGACTTCGCTGTCAGGATTTCAGCCATCCGGTCTAATAAAATAGAGCCGCATGGTCCAATTATTTTCTCCCCATTCAAGTTAGCTGGGCACTAAACCAGAAGTCAGCTCACCCGGACGACGGAAGTCTGATGCGCACGCTATATGACCCCACAAACCAGAAGATCCTGGTATTTTCATACCTGGCTTCAAAGCAACACAGCAGCTTTCATAGGAATGAACGGGGCTCAGCCTCAAACGCTGTGTTCAGATTTACTGTAGCATACCTGCACAGCACAGATGGAGCCAGACAGTGGAACTGCACAACAAAGTCAGGAATATTAACAATAAACACTCTCAAAACAGTAAAAAATTCTAAACGATTTATCTACACATAACTCATACTTAAGTTGAGTGCTCCCCTCTCACCTTGCTGCTACCTTGCTGTATATAAAAAGAGCAGACAGCATTTATAGTAAAGCACTATATCCCTTAGTCACAGCCTAAATAAATACTTGGTATTATGGTGGTATTTCATTGCCTCCAACATGTGTAAGAACTGTCATATTGCAGTATAATCAGATATCATTTTATTTGTTCTGTGAAAAAATAGGTCAAATTGTTTTTTGACTGACTTTTTTCCCTCCAGTATCTATGGTTCGGATGCACATGGGATCAATAACACCTGGTGAGCATGAATGGATTGCTTACCTGTGGGTAGAAAACAGATTCCTGGCTTTAAAAACAAAGTTTTTTTTTTAAAAAACGCTGTTCTTGTTGTTATATTTTTCGAGCTGCGCTTCATAAATACCATTGACCTTAGGCATGTATCAAACGCAATAAATAACATGAGTTTTGATCCAGTTTGTTGGGAATAAGGTCACAGAACACAGTTAGCAGGACAGGCGGACTTAACGTTACCGACAGGTTTACCTGATAGGTGCTCCTCTTTTGTCATGGTGGGGTTTTTTTTTCCTTTTTTTCAATACCACAAACGTCAGTTTTATCTAAACACTGACACCCACTGTGGTATGTGGAGGATGCAGCTTCAGCCTGGATTAATGTGTGCGAGAGAGCCTGTGTGGTAGGGCTTAACTGACTGGAAGTGAAATATAGTTTGATGAAGCAAAACATGGTGCAAAACGATAATCTTTAATGCTATAAAGAGGAGTGAAAAATGTCTTTGGTCCATTATGAAACTGTGGTTGGACAAATAAGACTAAGGTGGGCCACCACAGTATATTATTTATTAATGGTTAACACTGCACAGTATTAATATTGTCCAGTATATATCTATCTTACATCTCCACATGAAATTTGTAGTCACAAAAATGTACTCTTAATCAGTCCCAACAGATTAATCAATGGTTAAAAAAAAAATTATGATAAAAAGTTTAGGACAGCTTTGCCTATTCTAGAGTGTGTGTGTGTGTGTGTGTGTGTGCATGCGTGCATGCATGCATGTGTGTGTGTGTGTGTGTGTGGGCAGTCAGTTTATAGCACACAGCAGTGTGTAAAAGCAGCAGTGAATTGCGAACTCTCATGTTTATGTCGTGATGACTCTTTCCTACAAACCTTTATGGGACCAGTTAAACACCAGTTGCTTGTTATGTTCGCAGAACGCTGAGTTGACAGGAATTATGCTCTGTGAGCAGTCTGCATTCATCAGCAGCTATAACACTGAGCACCGTGTGATGCGCTGTGTTGATACATTGATCCTCGACTGTTGTAATCGCTGCATATCCATTACAGAGTTTCATTATCAACCCTCAACAACTGGCAGATATCACATGTTCGCAATATAAAATCACATGCAGCCTTCTGTAAAACAAATGGAAACTACATATAATCACTGCCAACTCACCTGGGCACCTTGAGCTCCAGCAGCACCCGTTGGTCCTGGCTCCCCCCTCTCTCCCTGAGGACACAATGGACATGTCAGTGTCTTTCCCTGTACAGGTGGTGTTGAGTTCCACAGTATAGCATTAGTTTTACAATGTCTGACCATGATCATGTGTTCATACATTCCTGTGAAACGAATGGATACAATTAGAAGAGGACACGAGTGTGCATATACTCGCAGTTGCTGAGAGTAGATACAAACACAATGCTGTATAAGTTCAGCAGTGCTATAGATCATCTCCAGGCACTAGATCAGGTGAAGATGAAGATCAGGAGAGGGAGATCTCATACCTGGGGCTGCAGGACCACTTACTAACTTTTTTTTTAACAGCACTGGCTTCACACAACGGTCTTCATTAGTAACTGGAAATGGAATCACATGGGCAACTGGACGACATTTCCATACACTGACATAACTACATAACGTGGGCAGGTTCATAACTGAACTTACAGAAGTAAAGTAGTAATTTGAATCCAAACTTTAATGCTAAACTATAACGCCTAAAGCTAACCAACATGTGAGTCGTGATGAACGTCCGGTGCACATGTCATTGGTATGCTGCAGCGGTCATGTTCGTGTGGAACAGTGATTTGGCGTTACAGTCTATTGACACATTCAGTAGTTAAGTCGTGAGGATGTGTTGGACGTGTGACAACCAATCACATTGATGCAGGTGCTCAAGTTTGTCACAGGTTATTCTAAGTTAATAATGTACAAAACACAACTTATGCTATGTACTTGACATATGTATGAGTACAAGTGACACCACAATGTTGTCTAAGTAGTTTTAGAGCCTTTACCTATCCATCATAAAAACAGCAGGTATGGTGTCAACAAAGATTAGATCTTTAATTACAATTATAATGCACTTTGTTGTCCTCACTATTGTTGAAGACAGAAAAAGTGGCAAAACATTGAAACACTGCATCAGTTGTCTAGCTAGTCACTATAAAATCTGTTTCTCCATTTGTCAAGTCTTGAACACAAAAGTCATCTTTCATTGCTGCTTGTGTCTGGGGGAACTGTTTGGATGTGGCTTGCAGTGAGTTTATCCGCGGCCGTGGCTGACGTATGAACACCAGCTTGTGTGGCGAGTCCTGTGGTCAGGGATCTTGCAGGGAGCTTGGAGGCTTGTGTGAAAACAAAAAAAAAGAAAATGAACAGCGACAAACAAACACATTTAAAGCCACATCACGGCACGCAAATAAAGTTTTAACCGTCCGCGAGACACCAAAGAATCCACTGCTCAGACCTCTCCGTGCTGTTTAACTGTGCTTGCTGGATGTTATTACATCAAAAGTGGTGTGTGACCAGGTTCCAGTGTGGACTGCTGTAATATCTGACACTGGCAGTGAACATGTGAAAGAAGCTGTAAAATGTATTGTGGTACTTCAAGCCAGTCATTTGTAAGGTTGTGCGATATTGCCCGCGGTGCTCTGACGCATGACCGCTTATCATACAGATGCAGGCAAAGACAGTCTGTTGATTTCTGCAAAGTATATATCAAACACGCACAACCTAAAGACTTTGTGTGTCCTGTGCAATACGGGTAAATGATCTGAACGCTATCGTAAAACAGAACATGTTAAAGATGAAACATTTGTGAGTTGGAATACACTCTACCTCAGCTGTTACTGTCCCGTACCTTATCAATAATCACAGTACTAATTACTTTCGTTTAAAGAGGACTAATATTATTGAAATTAACAGCAGACACAAGCTTAACCGTGCAACCCTGCGATCCTCAGACAGAGAACTCGACAGCTTGAGTGCCTGGCAGACATCGCAGATAAGCTCCGAAGAATTCATCGATAAAATCTTCAAATCGATTCTGTAACTCGGAGGCAGAAAGTGAAGGGCAGCGAGGATTAGTGTAATTTGATTGTACCTCCTTGGGTTTTGCTCACGCCTGGCAGCTGCGCCTCACACAAACTGCAGACAGGAGATATATCTCTCCGTCCGAGCCCAGAATGAAAGGGATTAGACCAATCGGGCCCGCAGCGAATTCTGCCGTGAAAAAAAAAAAACAAAAAAAAACGTGATGGCGTTCATCAGCTGAGGAGCGAAAGATGCAGCCAGAGCCTTAATATTACATGACAGACTGGACCGTGGGAGGCTGATGAGGCTGTTGCCATCCACGCAGCAGCCTCAGGTGTCAGGTTTCATTCAGGTTGTGAAGGCTCAGCGTGTGTTCAGATACGACCCGACCTCTCAGCTGAATGCTGAGTGAAGGGTTCGCTGAATACAAGTGTCACTTCATGTAAGGACTCTTTTTTGATGTCAGACTGCATCTACTGGATACAAAGGACCATTTGTGAACCATGCCCCTGTATGTGTCACAGCACATCTGAAGGGCTTAAAGGTCCCGTGTTGTAGCTTTTTTTATTATTATTATTATAAAGCAGATCCCGGTGCTGCATAAACACTGTGACTGCGCCCAGTCCACAAAGAAGTGCACACAGCCTGTATTCAAAAACCGTGCCCCCAAACAAGCTGTCAGGACTTCCGTAAGGTTGTGATGTCACAAGTGTACAGCCCCCCCACACCTCAGCCACCGGCAGAGCTGAGGTCAAAACAAAGGTGAAGCAGTTTTATAGCAGTAGGACAGAATCCCGTGAAACTCGGTGCAGATTTTCAGGCCCCTGAATGTCTGATTGTTCATCTCGGGCCACCAGCAGATGGATATGGATAAGGTCGATACCTTTTATTGTCTCTCTCTGCTGTCACTGCACCCACTTCAGAGCCTCACCCCACCACCAGCCCACTGCCATCAGTGTCACTCTTCTGTCCTTGTACATCCATCTAATTAACAGGGTCAACTCCAGGATCTTTGGCAGTTAAAGCCTCTGCAGCCATGTCGACTCGTGTTTTTCCCTGACAGAACAACAGCCTCACAGAGCAGCGAGCACGGCTGTAGACTCAAAGCGCTGTAAGGATTTTGAGGACAGTATGAAGACAAAAAACCCATGTTCAATTAAATCCTTTTACAAGATCAAATAAAGCAAGACGTTCAAACATTTTTACACACGTTTCTGCCTAAACTTCTAAAATCATGGCTCTTGACGCGGTGCTCGGGCCTTTGGAGATAACCGGTGGACTTGAACGAGCACTGCAGGACTTCGAGTGTGACGCCATGAGGTTTTCTTTCCTGTTCGAGCTCCCTGCAGACACAGAGGTTACCAGGTCCCACCAGCATATATTTTAAGTGCGGCGCTCTGCACTTGAGGCAGCGAGGAAACAACTGAATTAGCTCTCCACTGCGTCTGTTTTCTTTTGAAGTGTCTCGCCGCACTACGCACATAAACCCGTAAGGGCAGCAGACCTCATAATTACACAGTCAAGACGCCCACCGCAGCCCAATAAATGACAAAATGACATAAATCTCTGGATGGCTAGAACAAGAGAAAATAGACAAGTGCGCAGAGACCAGGCGCACGCTGTCCTGTAAGCTGGCTAATCTGCTGTTCAGCCTGCCACATATTGTTTAAGACTAAAGACACTGTGACATGAAGGAATTCTAGTGGGGCATCTGGAACAAAAGTCAATAAAAGATAAAGACAGCCAGCAGAACAAAACAATGACAAACTAGACCACGTCTGACCAGATACTTTTATGACAGAGGATCAAACTAACTGCTCGCTCTGGGCTGGGAGTGAATTACAAGACAGGCAAGTTCATCTTTTTTTTTGATTTGGCAGGAGCATTCTGTCGCCCTCCCATTCACACAGATCTCTGGCCTAGGGTTAGGTCGACCACAACTGTTTTTCTAACATCACGTGTGTTTGAATATGCTATCGTGTCATTTTTGCCCCCTTTATGTTGAAAAGTACATAAATCCATCTCGAACTGATGTAAGTGTAACAGACTTCCGTGCGTCCCCTTATGGCGGCATGGATGATAAGCAATACATCCACTGGATGGGGTGGTTGTGATTGTGAACCCAGAATTCTTCAGTGGTGCTGCGCAGCCTTCATCCGCAGGCAAAGCGTCCAGAAAAGGTTCACAGAGACAGACGAAATGAGGGACGTACGGACAGAGAGTTTCCTCTGTATCCGTATCTAAATTTACCAAACGGGCCGAGACAGCCACTAAGAAGATGTTTCATTGCTCTGATTGGTTGTGGGTGTATCCAAATGGGTCTTGGAAAAATGCTAAATTAACTGAGAGGTTCCAGAGTAATTTCAATTTGCAAGTCGGTCTGCTGATATCAGGTTATGCCCCAAGTGAAAGTATGTCAGGAGTGATCGAGCCAACGGGTGCAGCTTCAGGTAGGATATAGATGGATATATATATATATATATATATATATATATATATATATATATATATATATATATATATATATATATATATATATTC